>VZUI01071111.1:0-15939 GCA_013401135.1 Cettia cetti
ACATCCCTGACTCTGTCAGGGGTTCTCCTTAGTTTTCCCTGTTTGTTTTGTTTGCTTGGTTTTTTTTTCTGTACTGCAACATTTGTTTATTTTAATATTCCTAGTAAAGAACGGCTATTCCTATTCCCAAATCTTTGCCTGAAAGCCATTAATTGCAAAATTATAGTAATTTGGAGGGAAGGGGGGGGTTACATTCTCCATTCCAGGGAAAACTCCAGTTTCCCCTGGCAGATACCTGTCTCTAAACCAAGACAGCAGTGGATCATGTCAATTCACAACAAAGCCTGTTGTAACTGGAACAAGGAAGGACGGATGCTTGAGGAAACAAGATCATGTGGATCAGGAAGAAAGAGTGCAAGGGTTTCTTGGCCACTGAGAAAATTTACAATCACTGCTGACTCCTGCCTTTAATGTGCTCCTTCACTAATAGTAAACATAGGCAAAAAAGGTAGAGCAGGTTTGTTCATACTAAAATGATATATTCAGTGCTTCTTTTCTGGAGGGTATTTGGTATCTACTGAAGTCACATCCCAGGCACATTCTTTGGATTTTTGGGTCTTCTTCTGATGAAATTAGAAGATCAGACACTTGGGCTAACACCGACAAATTCTTCCCAAAGTATGGCACAGCCACACAGCTATTGGCATCCTCTCCTCAGAAGCCAAATAGCAGAATTGGCAACAATGGTGATTAACTTGTGGCTGGGAGATACTGGGCTGGTCAAGAACCTTGGGGGCTTTTTTGAAAACAAGTAAAAAATGCCTGCTATAAACAATGAACAATAAACAATTAATAATAATAATACATACATACTTTAGACCTGAAATTCTTTAAGAACATGAAATGTCCAGCCAAGCAGCTTACCCAAATTATAGAGTACTGTGAAACTTGTCAACCCATTGAAATGGTAGTGCATGGTCACTCAGTTCAGCTTTTGGCTGTAGAGAAATGGCTAGGAGCATAGTCAAGACGATACTAGACCAACATGTCTCACATGTCATAGTGGCTCTCCGGAGAGTGTTACTGCACTGCACCAGTTAAAGCATTAGCTTATCTTTGTAAATATTTGCATCTGCAACATGATAGACAGGGGATCAACTTTAACAAATGCTTTGAGAATGGTAACTGGTTCAGTCTTCCTGCTTATTTTTAGGCTCACCCACATATTCTATGAAACTTTAATTATATGCTTTAAAATCACTATGAGGCCACTACATGTCCTGATGCTGCTCGTATACCATGTCTCATGCTGAGTCCTTGTGAGGCATTCCTCATTCTGGACTTGTTTGTTTACTAGGTATAACTTAAGCTAACTGCCTCATGTGTCCTAAGGTCAGACTAATTTCTCCTGTTTGCATTTCCTATTTAGGTTTTCCCTCCTAGCACATCAGTCAACTTGTCCCCATACACAGGTTGAAGCTGAAAACTAATGCAGATAATTGTGGAGTCTGGACTTGAAACTCAAGCTGAAGTAGCAGCTATAAGTGTTCGTGTGGGTCATGCTGCCAGCAAAGGCAGCTCAGGAGCCCAAAGAGCATGCCTCTGTTTCCAGCTACGATACAAGCACAACCTCACAGCATGACTGAGCCTCTTACAAAGGAGAGAAAGAAGAAGAGGCCTCATGAAAGCAACGAGAATAGGTGTAGAGGTCTTCTGCTAAGCCCACAGTGAAGGAATGGTGTCACACCTCTCATAGCTGATTTCCACTGCTGCTGATAGGTGCAATTCTAGTCTGTGCCTGGCCACATCCTCTCACCTTCCCTTTGTGTTGGGGCTGTGCTTCCTCATCACCACAGGCAGCTGAAACAGCTTAGTTGAGAAAGTATCTTTTATGTGACTTTTTTTTCCAGTTGGGTTAAGTGAGTTTCTCTGAGTTCCTGCATGGCCACATTGGTACAACCACAAGGAAATCAATGGTCATGCACACCTGGGCAAGAAGAAGAGTCATTCTTTTTGGAAGAGTACCTTCTCAAATTGGCTAAAGGGAGTTGTGAAGTCACACAGCTGCATATGAACCAGCACAAGTAAGTACACTGCTGTGAATCAGTACATTAAACTAAATGCCAAACCCAGAAGACTTAAATTAGTTAGTGTAGCATTGCATTTGCTAATGCCTAGTGCTGCAATGACCAGTGAGATCAGTATAGACCACTGTAATTTGAAAGATCATGGCTTTTCTGAGATGAGCATTGTCAAGAACAAGCAAACTGAGGGAAAGCATAGATGCTAAATGTTTCTGAAGTCTTTCTGTAACTAAAGTTGGAGATTACAAACTGTCAAAACAAGAATAATTTTTTAAATAAAAGTTGAAAATAAAGAATCCACAGTATGTCCTGTGATACAGAATAGCAGAAGGAATCAAATTGGCATAAGCACCAGCATGCCAGTTTTCTGCTTCTAGAGCTGCTACCTGCTTTGCTGTGCCAGCTATCTTGGCTTTACACACAACTGTAGGATCTTTGTGCAAAGTATTTACTGGTCACATGAAACAGAAGGTGTCAGGTTTGGTTATCCCAGTTTTTCCCTTTTTCACTCTCTGTTTGAACCAGGAAAAAAAGCTAGTGTCAGCATAGGGATGTGGACCAGAGAATTCTACTTGGAATAAAATTTGTTGCCAAAGAGACTAAATAGTTTAGATGCTCATAGCCAAATATTTTACCTGCACCCCTGTGTGGTTTCAGCAGCCACTGTCTGGCTGTTTTCTGCCTCTTCCTCTCCCTAGTTATTGAATGCATATATTCCCAAAGAGGGAGACTTAACAGTAACCAAAGAGTTTGGCATGCCATTCACGCTCTTTAATCATCTCAGCAAAGCACCAGAGCAGAGCTTACTCTAGAGCTGTGAGGTGCCCTTGTGAAACTTCAGGACAGATGACACTTCAGTGAGAATATCTTCCATTTCTTCATATGTAAAATATACTCATTAAACCAGAAAGCTTCTCTCTCTCTCTCAATTATGTTTTAATTATTATTTTTTCAGGTAGGTAAAGAGAGAAACAATTTCCATATTATATTTTATGTTGACCTTTAGTCATTTGTTTGGCAAGTTTAATGTTTCGTTTTAGGAAAAAAAACAAAAAACAAACCCCAAAAGATATCTTTCACTATCTAGCAACTGAATATAGCAGCCCTCTTATATTTGTCATTGCCAGTATGTATTTCATCAGGAAACCACGAGATTAATTAGATTTCCTGTTCAGCTTAGAGAGCAGCAGAAGGCAGCTAGCCAGTGCAGAGTTGTTATCCATTGTTGCAAAAGACATAACTCTGATGTTAAAACTCTTTAGTAGTTCTTCATCTGAAGACTAACATGAATGGGCTGCATGATATCAGACTGGTTCTGTTCATTTCTGTGAGCTGCTTATTTCAATGTACAATAAATTTGCCGCCTAGGAAAGCTCTTTCATGCCAGGCAACTGTGTCGGCACTCTAAAATATAAATTTAAATATACAGCTATAAATTAAGGTGTTCTTCTAAGACAGATGGAGAGCTGTTAACAGCCACATTCTTCTACTAAGAAGAAAAACTTGAACTTTGAAATTTCTTAGCAACAGCTTCTTTGAGCACCATGTAATTCCAAGAAGTATCCAAAAGCAAATTCCTTTTTTTTCTCGCATAATATCTGAAACTTGATGAAAAGAAAAGATTTTTATGATATAGACTGTGACTTTTAACTCTTTGAAACTGAGTCTTGACAATCTACATAAATCTCTTTACACAAAAAAAAAAAAAATCTGCATCTTTTATTTCCAGCATAATTTAACTCAAAAACAAGTTAAAAAGGAAACCACTAAAGAAACCATAAAAATATGACCAATGTGAAATGGCACATTTTCTTCACTGTTTTTCTGATATTTTTCCTTATAAGAGAAGAAGGAACAGATTCCAATAATCACCTCACCCAACCCATAGCATCATTGGCCTTGTAAATGTACCTGCATTTACAAGGCCAACAGCAAACAGGTGCTTTTCTCCAGAGAGGTTTAAATTTCACTAGCAAAAATCAATTACAATTGAAAGGTTACAACTATTTGGTGAAAGGGGGGTGGTTTGGGTTTTTTGTTGGGTTTTTTTGTTTGTCTATTATTATCTGGAGTGCCATCTGTGGCAGAAGAGCTATTCAGTTGTGTGATAAAGCTCACCTGCACACCCACAAAGATGCTCAGAGACAGTGGAAGGATGGGGAACCCAGATTATACCCTGTCCAAATTATACCCTGGGCTACCCGCAGACCTATCACAGAAGCCATCAGTCTAGAGGAGTACAGGGAAGGCAGACTGGCAGGCAGGAACCTAGAATTATACAATCAAAGAATCATTTACATTGGAAAAAACCTGTAAAATCATTGAGTCCAATTGTTAATCCACCACTGACAAGTCCACCACTAAGCTATGTCCTTGAGTGTCATTCCTACATGCCTTTTAAATATCTCCACAGGTGGTGATCCACCACTTCCTTGGGCAGTCTGTTTACAGGCTTGGCAACTGTTTCAGCAAAGAAATTTTTCTTCATATTCAATCTAAACCTTAACTGGTGCAACTTGAGGCCTTTTTATCATGTCCTATACCAGGTTAGATGGGAAAAGTAGCTGAACTCCACCTGGCTACAGCCTCCTCTCAGGCAGTTGTATAGAGGAGTAAGGTTCCTCCTGAGCCTTCTCTTCTACAGGATAAACAACTCCAGCTCCCTCATAGGACATGCAGTCCAGACCCTTGACCCTCTCTAGACAACTCCATCACCTCAGTGTCTTTCTTGTAGTGAGGGGCCCAAAACTGAACACAGGATTTGAGGTGTTGCCTCACCAGTGCTGAGTACAGAGGGACAGTCACAGAGGTGCCCGGTCCTGCTGGCCACAGTACAGCCTGAACCAAGGACTACCAAGGAACAAACACTTTATTCAGGCCCCTCTCTGGACTGTCCCAGGATGGACCCACTGTCCAGGTGGAAAAGCCATCATGACAAGGTGCTGCAAGGAAGCAGCTCTCTAGATGCCCTTTCAGACCAAGCAAAGGTGCTGCCTAGGGGTGGGATACATCATTCAATGCAGGAGAAAAGCATTTTCAAGTTGTACAGGATTTACTACATAATGTTTAGGGGAGGATCCAGAGGTAGGAAAAGGTGGATGCTTAGGTGATTTGGGAGGAGCAAGAGAGGAAAAATTGAGGGGTAAGGGGATAAAAATGGACAGCTGTGTGTAAATACAGTGTATTTCAATATTTCCATATCTCACTACCTATATTGTGTTTTGTTTTAATTATTTTTGCCACTGACTTATTTCAAAGAAGCAATTTGGCAACCAGTAATTTATCATGCAGTTCGGATAGAGAAAATTAATATGCATCTAACTAGCTTTTTCTAATTAGCTTCAGTAATATTTAGAAGGAAAAGTCTCTTAAAGCTGAAAAGTATATTAATAAACTAGGTTATACAACTTTCCTTATGAAATATTATTTTACTTTATTTTCTGTCTTGTAAATTTTGTCTTTAAAAGTGCTTCCTTAATTTTCCCGTTTTGAAACAAGTGTCAAATATTGAGAACAGAGACACAATTTTTTATGTTCATAGAGTATCTAAATATTTGCCTCAGATATTTTCTGTGAAGTGGTCCTAGAATTAAAACATTTATAACACCGCATTGTTATCACTGTTTTCAAGAATTCTTGAACAACAGGTAGTCTAAATAGAGGAAAATAAAATATCATCTTCAGAAAGGAAAAATCAGCAGTCAACATTATTTCAATATCAAGAACAATACTCAAATAAATTATTAAATTGACACTTTTAAAGCACCTGGAGGGTCAGTGAAAAAGAAACAGGCAGGAAAGATTTGTTGCAAAAAATAGTTTGATAAATTGCTGTGTTTTCTTTCTTTAACAGATTATCTGGCTCATAGCAAAAAAGGTAGCAGAAGAGATTTATATTGACTTACAGGAATCTTTGGGCACTATCTTACTTGAAATTCTCATTAACAGGGTGTAGAAACATTTTGTTCTGGGTTAACTTGCTGCACACAGTAGGTGCATAATTGCTTGCAGAAAATACTTCCAGACTTATTTATATTTTGTTTTCAAATAAAAAGGCTATATGAATATAGAATTCTGCTAGGGTCTGGCCAAAATCTAATCCAAATGCAAAATTTTCACTTACGACTTGGTTGATGAAATGGAGAGCACACCCAAAAAAATGCCAAAGAAGAGGGGTGCAAGGGAACTAAAGGATTAGAATTCAAAATTACTTTGATAAATGGGAGAAGTGGCCTGTAAGCAATTAAATGAAACTCAATAAATACAAGGACCAAGTACTATATTGAGGCAAGAAAAAAATCAAATGCATAAATACAAAATTGAGAATATTAACAGCACTGTAGAAAGATACCTGGCTGTTGCAATAAATGACATATTGAATAGAATCAATGATACCATGCTGATGGAAAACCAGAAAAATTCATCCTGGGATATTCTAATAGATATGTCATATGTGAGGCAGGATTAGTAATTGTTTTTCTTAACTCATCTTTCACAAGCCTCAGTTTGGAGTCATTTAACACAACAGTACATGGAGAAGAGTACTTTTAAAAAAATGGTTCAAAATATGGAAAGTGACTGAAAATGGGAGACGTAATATTTTCTTCAAAAAATAAAGCCAGATGTTAGGTATGAAGGTGATATCTCAAACTTCCAATACTGTAGAAAATTATGAAAAGCAGGGATCCCACTTCATGATTGTGTTTCATGACACTGAAGACATGACAGAACCTTGCTGGCTTTAATTGCAGCTGGAAAGCTTTAGGATAAAACAAGAAAACCTTCTGAGTCTAGGGATAGCTACAGATAGAAATAGGTCACCAAAAGCTGTGGTATAAACTCCACCATTCAACTTTCTAAGAAGAGGTTAGAAAAATACTCATCAGAGTTTCTTCATTCCTTTGAGGAAGACACAAAGAGTTGATCCTGCTAGATTTTCATTCTTGCTACTTTTTTTACAGCTTCAAAGAAACAAAAGTTGTAACTAAAATTTGATAAATTTTTTTAGTACTAAATATTTTCATGACAGTTTCTCACAGTGGCTTGCCTTTCACAAATTCATGCCCTGGTGGTTTGCCCATTTTAAACAGTAACATCTGCAGAGGTTAGATCTCTTGCTGACTTTAATCCATTCTCTCAAGACAGCTTAATGCATCTTTTGATGCCTGGAGGTCTTTGATTCCAAATATTTATCTTCTTTCAGATTTATTTCTGACCACTTGAATTTTACATTTCCTCGCAGAACCTCTCTGACACATTCATCAGCTACAATTCAGATGACACTGTTCTTGATGGGGCTTCATGGGGCTGCTTTTATCTGTTTATAGGCTTATTTATTACTCAAATAAAATATCTAATGCAGTATGTTTTTTCTTTTAATCACTATTCTATGGTGCAGTTCAATATTTACCAGGTTGATTTTAAGGATTTTATTTTCTAAAATACTTTGCCTTTGATTTCATGGGTTTTTGCCTGTGGACACCCATTCTACAGTTAAGATCACTACACTAATCTTCACTATCTTGCAGTTACTGTGACAGAGGGAGTCAGCTCTAATTACTTCTTAAATCAGATCTCATTTGTTACTTAGAACTAAATCTCTTGTGCACCAGCAAAACCACTGACTGCTTAAAGCAGTCCTTTGTGGTAACAAGACTTTGCTGCTCTTAGCAATATCCTTCAGAGGTATTTGAGCTATTAATCCTGGATACTTGAAATTATCTATTATTACAATTTTACTTCTATCTGGACCCTTGTTAGTGCACTTCTTTCACAAGGGTTATTCTTATACAATAAAATACACTGAGACTTGGAGCTAGGTAAAAATTAAGTCTATGGCTCATGTTCTCAGTTCCCTCTCCTCAGAAGTTTCATGAAAGTAAAACTGTATCCTGTTAAAGAGTCAGGATTAGAAAATATATTTGAGATATGGAATGTGCTGTTTCACCTGTTTTCTTTTCCATTGGAGTTCAAGGAGGAAAAAAAATCCACCTCCCATTCCCCCTCCATCTGCAGTATCTGTAGACTTGAATTTCCAGGCACATTCATTGATTTTCTCAAACAAGAATCAACACTGTAATTGACATGTCCCTCATGCAGCTTTTGTCTACATTTATTAATACAAGACTTGTGCAGAACCGGGTCACTGGTACCATGTACAAAATTTGGATTACAAATTGCAAATAACACAGAGCATAGGGTATCCTGTTCATGCCTCTATGTACTAAGGCATGTTAGCTAGTATCCTGGTTGAACTCCATCCCACTTTTCCATCCTCTGGTACCTTTTAAACTGCCAGCCCGGTTTCACTGTGAGAAATAGGTGAGAGAGGTCATGAGTCCACGAGCTGGACTCAACAAACCTGATGGGTTCCTTCTACCTCAGACTATTCTGTGATTCTGTCTTTGAACACTTTAAGTTGAACAACTTTAAACAACTCATATAAAATGCCCTGGACCTATCACCACACCTGTCATCACAGTGTCTCCATTTTTGGAAGATGAACTGAGCAAAAAGCATGTATGTGGGCAGGCCAGCAGTGCTTTCAGTGGCAGCACAGATGCAGACTTCCTGAGCCAGGAGCGTTTCCTGCACACGATGGGCCACATAAAATGAGACTGTAAAGTTGGTTACATCAGACACGACTTTCTGTGTAGTCATATATTGTCAATGATAACAAAGACAGGATCATTTGAGCATTACATCTGGTTCTGTGAGAAGAGTTCTGCAAATGCAGATGGGGCAGCTCAGCAGCAAAAAGAGATTTCTAGAATGGGGAGAACAATATTAACAATAATAATTTCAGCCCTTTTCTTGGTGAGAAGACTAGTGTGAAGCATGTTGTTGAGCAAATAGAGGAAATAACTAGTCATGCAGAGACCCAAAGCACAGTTCCCCTATCTCAGTGCCCTGGGAGCATTTTGGGACTGGAAAATAAGCAGCAACAACCATTTTGATAGGAAGTGGTAGTAGACCTGGATACATCCTCAGCTGCATCAGGGTCACTGATGGGGAAAAAAAATCTCTGCTATCCTGGCTGCTGCTGAGATAGAGTTGATTTTTTTTTTTCCTAGTAGTTGGTACAGTACTGTGGAGTTTGCATTTAGTATAAGAATAATGTTGATAACACACTGATGTTTTAGATGCTGTTGAAAAATAATTACTCTAAATCAAGGACTTTCCAGTTTCCCAAGCTTTGCTAGTGGGCAGGTGCACAAGAAGCCAGAAAGGAGCACAGCCAGGACAGCTAACCCAAACTAGACAAAGGGATATTCCATACCACAGAATACCATGCCCAGTACATAAACTGGGAGGAATTGACAGGAGGACACAATTGCTGCTCATGGTTGGACTGAGTGTTGGTCAACGGATGGTGAGAAATTGTATTGTGCATCATTTTTCTTTCTTGGGCTTTACTTCTATTTCTCTCTCTTTGTTGCCAACCTTTTCATTATTACTACTACTATTATTATTTTAATTATTATTATCATGTTTTATGTTTGATTTTTAGTGTTTTGTTTTATCTTAATCATTTAATTATTTAATTATATTTTAATTATTTAATTATATTTTAATTATTTAATTATTAAACTGTTCTTATGTAAACCCATAAGTTTCTCCTCCCCATCCCACCAGGGGACAATGAGCAAGTAGCTGTGTTACTTAGTTGCTGGCTGGGGTTAAACCACCACATCCAGGAGTTCAGATCTCCATGCTCCAGATCGAAAGGAAGGAGTCAATGTGCTGCAAGCTTTTGTAACTAACCATGGCAGACAAGGGTAGGGTTAGGTGATACGTGGAGGTGTGTGTGGTGTCTGGGTGTCCCACAGCTCCTCCTGACACAAGAAGAATATGATCCCTCAAGCTCCCAGCACACTGAAATCAACAGAATGACCCATCAGAGGTACTGGGGATTGTGTCTGCACCCTGGCAGTCCAGCTCATGAGCTCATCTATCAGCAATTTTCACTAAGACTTTTTCAGGTACTGATTTCATTCTTTCAAGTGGTTGTTGCCTGTGTGTACTTGTCCACACCAAAGAAAATTCTTGATTTTCTGTCAGACTTTGTTCTACTCATAGCTATCCTACTTTTTTTTTTTTTTTTTTTTTTTTTTTCATATTTAAGACTATCCATCTCCTAATCAGAAAGAACTACATCTTAAGGTTTTTTCCTTCCCTACTTAATCTAGCCCTGATGATGTTAGGGTATGTCACATAGCCAGCAGGGGCTCTCTGACTTGGGAGAAAGAAGAAGGCAAGATGTTTGCAGAGACTTACACCTGACAGAAGCTTGGGACAGGAGGAGAGAAACCAAAAATACTTCATAGCAATGGCAAGCAGAATCAAGTAACTCCCTGAGTTCAAACATACTTCAGGCAAGACTTGATTTTAGTTTTCAAATGTGTGATAGATTGGGCATAGGAAAGCGTACAGAAGAGAATTATCATTCCCTTAAGGTATGCAGATCATGTCTCTGCTGGATTACATGATTCTGGGTGTTGCAAAACTAATTTTTGACCTAGCAGGGGAAGCTCATCAGTGAAGGTCCTGAAGTCAATTTCCACACTGTGTCCTTGGATGTGCTGAAGTCCTGGATTGCAACTGTCACCTGTTAGTGTGACAAAAAAAAACTCTGATGTCTTGCATAATGTCAGGTAGGTTCCACTTTCCCTTCCTAAGCTAAAAGCTCACTTTCACAATGTCTGATGTCAGTGGCTGAGACATACCTGCTGTCTCATAGTAACTGCAACACAGTAATACCATGAGAAAATCCAATGAGAACATCAGGTGAGTGAGAAGCAAGTACAATGGAATGCAGTACAAGGAAAGGGAGCTTTGTGTTTCAGGCCTGGAGAAGTTAGGGCTATGGCAATCAGAACTGAAGCATTCATTTTTACCACTGGTCTTCCTGAAGGCAGGATTCTTAATCCAGTGCTGGGCTGTCTGAGGTTCCCCAGGCTCATGTGCATGTGCAAAGAGAGGATACTACAAAAGAAATCATTGCTCCAATTCCCATGGTGTTGTCAATAGATGTTTTCCACAGAATCCAAGTAGGTCAAATACCTCTTGCTTGGTTCACTTGGGATCATGTGGAACAATGCCGAAGGGATTTGCTTGCCAAGTACACAATTTTCACTGTGGCTCTGGTCCAGGCTCTGTCTGTCAGTAACTCTAGGCCATCACCAAATTCTTCAAAGTTGCTGTTGATAGAGTTGAGACAATTTACAATAAAAGCACCAGAAGTATAAGAGAAAATATGCACCCAAACCTGTATATATTTCCTGGGAAACATTTGAATTCCATGGCAAAGCAGCACCAAGAGCACAAAGGGAACATGAAAGAACTGGCAAAAGAGCTTTTGGGCTGGCAAATAAGCTTCATTCAGAAATATGGTTACTGACACTTGATCTTACTCAATCCTGGCAAACAAAAATTACTCCTTCATGTTTATACAAATATTCTCCCCATCACCCCCAGCTTCAGTCAAACAGTGTGGTCTTATAGTAGTTCACCACCTTGTGTCCATAGGCTGCAGCATTTTTAATCTAATACAAGCTACCCTACAACTGGACTTACAGTTTTGTGAAGCCACCATGTCATTGCTGTCTCTGCTGTTTGCAGCTGCCAGCCTCTCGTCTCTCTCTGTCCAAACACAACCTATGTAAGTGCTGGCAGAGAGTAGAGAAGGGAGCCAATGAAACTGGAGCACACAGACAGCTGTCTTTCCCTCCCCCTTCACGCCCCCTCTTTTTTTTTTTTTTCTTTTGTAAAGATATTTGGATGTTGCTCTGTTCAGCATTACAAGCCCCACTGTGCTCTAGAGAGTCATGACTAAAAAGGTTTAAAAATATCAGTCAGTGTGTTAGGTGAAAAATCAATGAAAACTAAAGACAGCTTAAAGAGCAAGTCAGAAGTGATAAAGAAGAGAGTTTGGGAGCATAAAAAGGGGGAGGAAAAAAAGGAAAAAAAAAAGAGAATGTAACACATGTGTGGGGATTTGGGGTGAGAGAATATTTTGAGGTGGAGAACTGGGTGGCTGTTAGGACAAGGAAAGAAAGTAGCAAAAAAATAATGGGAAAAAACAAGATCCAGAGAATTAAATTCACACAGGAAAAGTTGAGGAAAATAAAGAAAATGAAAATATTAGGAAAACAGAAACAAAACACAGAAGAACTGACAAACAAGAGAGACAGAAAACTGCAAATATTGATAGAGAGAACGGGTAATTGATAGAGAGAACGGGTATCAAAAACAAGAAGCTAAGCTCTTTGTAGTTTAAATATATACACACTGTGAGAGACACAAAGCAACAGAGACAGCATTAAGTGGATTTCCTTAGTTTGGGCTCTTTTGCAAACCAGCCACCCTCATGTGATACTATGCCTGAGCTACATCTTGCCAGGAACCTCATATTTCAGTGGGTCTCTGCTCACCCACACATTTCCATGCTGTGCTCTTTTCTTGGGTAACAACACACTTCTAAAGTTCTGAGCCTGAAAGAAAGAGGCGGTGAAAGCCCTTTGCTCTTTTTTTTTTTTTTTTTTTTTTTTTTTTTTTTTTTTTTTTTTTTTCCCTGTTTCTGATATTTTACTTTCATAGGTGCCCATTAGCAGTTGGGACTCTTGTGCCAGCAGACATACATCTCCAAACCTTTCTTCCATACATCTTACATCTTTCTTCCATAAGTCAACAGGTGACTACGGCTGACTTCAATCAAATCCCACAGAGAACAACCCGTGTCAGGGTGCAAAGCAAAGGTACTGGTTCATGTGGGAACAATGCTGAAAGGGGCAGACTCAGAAAGCTTAAGCTGGCAGAAAGAATTTGAGCAAGAGTGACATTTGGAATTTAGGAACAAGTAGGTGGTATAACTACGGATGGTAGGAATAACTATGGATGGTAAAAATAAAAAATGAAAATCATGGTGCCCCTACTGAAACCACCTACATTACCACCATCTTTTATCTGTCGCTTCAATCACTTGCTGAGTTGAGATAGAGCTTACTCTTTGCACCCTAGAGCAAATTTTATAAAGTACTGTACCTACAGCCTTGGATGGAAACCTAGTAAAAGTCTAAAAGCCTCCACAGGACTTAAAACCTCTGTCTCTCACTAAAAAATAAAAAGAGAGTGATCTTGATAGCAGATTTGCCTGTTCTTCATACATTCCCTCCTTCAGGAGGTGCCCCACACTCTGCTTCCCAGGGCTGAGTGCACAGAAAAGCTGTGATGCTCTGAACAGCCTGACCTTACACTCCCATAGACTGTACAGGGGCTGGAGCTCTCATGGAGCTCAGCTCTGGCCCCGTGGTGGAGGCGGCCCAGTCTCCTGCTCGTCTGATGACCACTGGATCATCAGCAGGTCCTGTCAGTACCTCAGACCTGCTTGGAAGTGAGGGATGCCCTGACCAGGAGGGCACTGCCCTGCCTTGGCAGTGGGCTCTCTAAGGGGGAAGCCCTACTCATGCTCCTCCCTGGCACTGACTAGGAGGCTCTGGGATTTGGCTGAGCTGTAAACTGTGAGCTACTACTTCTTGCTTGTCTGAACACAAATAATTCAGCATTTGTAGGGTCATGATCCCTTCCCAACTGTTGTTGCTGTGAAACAAAAAAATTGCCATGTAGATGGAGCAGGAATTCAAGCAGTTTTGAGGAATTTATAGATTCCTCAAACCTCTAGATAAAGAAGGAAGCTTTACTTACTTTCTCTAAAAGCACAATAGTGGGATGTCCTTAGAATTCCAGTTCACAACAACTGGGCTGGACAGTTTGGGGGAGCAAGAAGTGAAAACACATTTACACTGTAGAAAACATAGAAGAAGCAATCTTAACTATGTTATACATGTGATACCTTTTCTGTGTACCTTTCTTTGGTTTGTTGTTAGGAAATGGGCCAATTTCAGGAAAGCAATTTTTTATTTTCACTACTACAGTAGGTAAACTTATTCATTTACCTTTCAAAAGCATGGAGCAATGCTCTGGGGATAAAACCACACCACAGTGACTGACACACAAGCAAATGGTCTCTTTAGAAAACAGAAACCTTTAGAACTACAGAATTGTGACAGAGTTCAGAAAATTACTCTGTCTAGCCCTGTACTTAGGTGTAATCAAATATTCCCAGACTAGCCTGGCACATGCACATCCTAATTTATCAAAAACTTCCTGTGGAGAAAGTTCCCTTGGCCCAACACTTGGTCTGTTCTGGTGTCTCACCATTATAGTACAACATAACAGAGCAGACATTCAGAGCATGGCTGTGTCATGTTCATAGTAGGGACAAACATCATTCATTCGCTGCTATGACAATGTAACACTTGAGTTGGATCATCTTTGTGGGTCCCTCCAACACAGACTATTCTGTAGTAGTCTGTCATTTTCTACTTGTGACCTGTGTTTTCTGTCTGTACAATGTCTGGAAACAGCCTGTATCATGCTTATATCTATCACTTTCTTACTCTACATTTCTTTTTTTCCAGAGGGTTTGTTGGAGGCCTGGAGTAGAGACGGAGGGGAGGGTGGCCTCCTCTCTTTGAGGGATGAAACTGTTAAACAGCTCATAAAGAACTGCTTTGGCACCTTCATCTTTGACTTATCATAGAATCATAGAATGGCCTTCATAGGGAGGGAACTTAAAGATCATCTAGTTCCAACCCTTCTGTCATGTGAGACTCATTCCACTAGACCAGGTTGCTCAGAACTCCATCCAGCCTACCCTTAAACATTTCGAGGGATGGAGCACCCACAACTGCTCTGGGTAACCTGTTCAGGTGTCTCACCCCCTTGACAGTAAAGAATTTTTCCTAGTATCTAACCTAAACCTACTCTCAGACTGAAGCCATTCCCCTGTTGTCCTACCACTACAAATTCTTGCAAATAGTCTCTCTCCATCTTTCTTGTAGGCTCCCCTTAGGTACTGGAAAGCTGCAAAGAGGTTAACCCTTAAGCATTCTCTTTTCCAGGATGAAAAAACCCAATTGTCTCAGCTTTCCCTTGTGGGAGAGGTGCTCCATGCCACTAATCATCATGGAGGCTGGTGATTTTGCACTCGGCAAACAACTTGGGCACATAGTACAGAAAATCTACACTCACAAAATTTGCACATGCACATCAATTTTTTTTTCCAAATCTGAGTAAGGCTAACAGGCTTTGCCACATATCTTGCACCACATAGCCGCCACGAACAGCTTCGGCTTGCCCAGCTATCTCTCCAAACCAGTCAGGCTGAGCGGGGCCGAAGCCGCAGGGAACAGCGGCACAAGCATCGGGGGGAAACAACAACACCACGGTAATTCATCTGGTTTTAATCCAACAAGAACTAGCCTAGTCCAGCACAGCGTGCCGGGAACTGACCCCCGACTTGGGAATCTGCAGCGAGGCTGAGCACTCACGGCCCAGAGCTGACCCGCCCCGAACCGCGCCGGAGGCACCTGCCGGGCACCGCCGCCACGCATGCGCGCTCGTCGCCACCGCAAGCCCAAAACTACATATCCCGGCGTGCCGCGCGTGCCCGCCGCTGGGGCCGAGCCAATGGGGAGGGAGGACGCAGTTCCCGCCTCCACGCAGCAGGTGCGGACGCAATCCCCGAGCCACCCTTCCCCCGCCCGCAGGCAGAGAGGGCTGGCGCGGGAGCTGTTACAAAGGAGTACAGAGCGAATAGGCCCTGGCTTCCGTGTGGAAGCCGCAGGGGTGTTTCCTCCCCGCTCCCTGGACAGCCGGGGAAGAGGGGGCAGGGGCCGCACCTCAGGGGAAGCGGCGGCTCGGGGGCTTCCCGCGCGCTGTCAGTTACGAGCGCGCGAGGCGGGTGGGCGCCACCGGGTTGGCCGGCGGCCGCGCGCGGCCCCGCCCGCCCCCTCGCCGGATTCGCTGGCGACCGGGGCGCGCGCGCCGTCCATCATCGGCCCGAGCGGCGGCG
>VZUI01071116.1:0-31328 GCA_013401135.1 Cettia cetti
CTCCGGGCAGCTCTGGGTGCTCCGGGCACTCCGGGCAGCTCTGGGTGCTCCGGGAACTCCGGGCGCTCCGGGCAGCCCGGGAGGCGGCGGGGCCGCGGGGCGGCGGTGTCGGGCAGCGCTGCCGGGCGCGCCCGCCTCGCCCCGCCGGGACACGGCACCGCGCAGGAGCTGCCGCCGGACACGGGCGACGAGCTAGCGCACTGGTGTGGCACTTTGGGAAAACCGGCCAAAAATCCCTGAAAAGGCAGCTGGTGGTGCTGGCGCGAGGCTGCATTAAGCATATGGGTGTTACCCTGCCAGCACAACGAGCATGAAGTAATACAGTATTTCTGCCCCAAAGAAATGGTCCAGTTCTGCTCTTTGGGGTTTTGTTCACCTCCACATATGCAGGTGCATGCTGCTGCAGAGAAGAAAGGCAAATCCAATGCTACGGAAAAGCAAGGCAGAAGGTGTAAGCAGCGGGGAGTGCCCAGGTGCGGCACTGGCGTGTAGGGAGTCAGAGGATTCCTGAGCAGCAGCAGCAGCGGCAGCAGCAGAGTGTCTCTGAGTAAGTGTCAGAGTGTCTTGGCAACAGTACAAGATGTCTGCAACTTTCCTTCACTTATGCAGAAAACACGTCGTGTAGGCAGTGCAGTGGTGCGTGAACACAGCAGTGTAGGCTTGGGTTTGAAATATTTGCATTGAAAGCAAAGGCTTGTTTGGTCGGTGTTGGGAGACTGAAAATTTTGTGACAGAGGCTATGGCATTTCTCTCCCTGGCCATTAATTGGTTGTTACAAATCTGCAGTGCAGTAATTCTCTCTCCCTTTTTTTCCCTCCCCCCCTCTTTCCTTCTCCTTTCTTCTCCTTCCAATTATTTATTCTAATAGTAATATTAGTTTTCAGTGGTGTAGAACATGAACTAGTTTCTTTGGTAACCAAGTCGGTTACACACCCACACAAAGTTAGAATCTGCTAGGTGCAGACATTTTCTCTTTTAGAAAAGATGTGGGTTTTGAAAAGCGCAGCAGTAGGGTAGAAATATACATCTCAGGGAGTTGGTTCAGAAGTCCCATGTACCATATGTAGATTTATATGTAAGTCCTGATCTTTTGTTTACACACACATGTGGAATGTGAATAAAGTACCAATATATTGATTTCTCCAGTGACTTCAGGATTATATACTTCTTGTTCCAATATTTCATTCTTCCCACTTACTCCCTCACTCCTACCCACTTGTAGAGAATAGGTGGCTGTGAAAGAGCATGCAGTAGGGATACAGCACAGGTGAATAAGCTTGCGAATACATGCTGCATTTCTTCTTAATTTACTTGGTCCGAGCAAAAATTTGGCCCATTTATTAATATGTCCCCTGAAATTAAAGAGATGAAATGCAGCAGAGTTTGTAGATAACTTCTTTTTAGGGATTTAAGTTAAAAAATTGACCTTTCTGTTTTGATTGGATTTTGAAAGCAAATAGCTACACGAAGAATTAAAACCAATTTGTGAGTATGAATAGTAACAATTAATATGACAAATTATCTCTGTCACATTGTCTTGATCATGATCAGTAGTTTGGTCTATAGCAGAAGCAGAAACCTGTAGATTTTATTGCATTTTTTCTAGGGACACATCAAATCCTGACAAAATTAAAACATGTACATTTTTAAACATACTTCCCTTGTTCTTGTATAGGAGGCAAGAAGGCACTAGTGCCTGAGAACTGAAGGGTAGCTATAAACAGAGTCTGAGCCTGGCAAGGCCATTTCATTGCTCTTGTCTGAATGAAGTGTTAAAAAGGAAACAAACAATAAATAGGTAAGAGTGAAATGGAAGTCTTACTTTCCTTTCCTGTTCTGAATCATCAGTTATAATAGTAGGTATGTTTTTAGTTAAATATGGTTTTTATGCTAATGTAATGCCTTTTAACTGCAGTTCTTCCAAAGAGGGAAAAGCCTGACACAAATAGAGAGAGCACCTGAAAGTACTCTTATGCAGTACTTGTTATTTCATAATAACCCTTCCTGTGCTGCAACAAAATACATAACATGCAGTGCAGTGCTGCACTAGAAAGCTGGAAAGGTTATATTTCACAGTTTTCAGGAGCCCGATGGAGAGTGAGCTGCGTGGTGTGCAGTAAGCACTTTTTACAGTACTGCGTGATTAAAATTTAATGCATTATAAATAAAAGGTAATGAAAACATTAATGATAAGGAAAACCTGACTTGAAGCAAACTGACATGTATTGCTGTCTTCCTTTGGGTGCCTTATTTTCATCCTGTGGCCACATCACTTTCCTAAGCCTGCAGGGAATGTTTCCCTCTGGTCTTCTGCACATTCTGCTGTCTCCTCCTGGTGCCAGACAGTCCTTTCTGCAGCATCTTTCCCAGGCTCTTCCTGCCTCTCATTGCCATAGAGACAGTGTGTGCCTGTTAGAGTCACTGCAGAGATGTGCTCATTCCAGCCCAGGGATGGCTGGAGAAGGCAGGACATGGGCAGATCTGGAGGCTTAGGGTGCCATGGAGAGAATTTTGTGCCCAGGTCCTGATCTGTGTAGCTGTTTCAGTACAGAAGGGTGACAGGCTCCAGAAAGGCTCCACAACTAAAATTAGGTCTTGGGGTCCAGCCAAAAGGTTTAAGGAACTCAGTCCCAATGCCCTGGGTCATCTGAGACATTTCTGATAAAGATGATGCACAACCTTAGTTCATATCCTCAACGGCAACCGAAAGGATGCTTAGAGAAGGAAGGCTGGGCTTGTAATATAAGAAGTAAGCAAGGACTCAAGGCAGCTTTGATTCCTGTCTCTGACCCGGTGATTCTGTGTGGTTCTGGCCAAATTGTTTCCCTTATTTTCTTCTCTTCAGATTACGGATGTTATTTTGTTTTCTCCCTTTGTAGGGTAAGTGAGAGCCTAAAGCCGTCATCTGAACTGATCTCCATGCACATACACATTCCACATTTGCTCCAGAACATGGCATTTGCAGCCCCTGAACAAATCCACTAGCTTGATCACCTTTGGTGCCTTGCCGTGGTTGTGCAGCCTCCTGCATGGTGTGTGGAGAGGTGGGTTCAGGCCGAGGTGCCTCAAGGTGTGGTCCATCACCAGATATCCTGTCCTGCTTGGAGTAACACTGGCACTTTGGGCCTAAAGTGCAGTTGAAGCAATAGAAGTGCCAAATACTTGGTGACAACATTTATTGAGGGCAAGCATCAGCTCAGCTCCAAAGCTGAAGTTGCACCACTGAACAGAAGTATGGTTACTCCCATGGGGCAGCAGCTCTAGGGCAGAATGCTGTTTCTGCTGAACTGATGCAGACCCTCTGCCATGTTTGCATGTGGGAGAAGAAGTAGTGGGAAAGAAATGGGGAGCAGGGTGAATCCTGCCCCCACTTTCCTCACCTGGCCATGGCACTGGGGATACTGGGGCAGCACACTGCACCAGGGACAGACCCAGAACATGTGGCAATGTCTGTGTGCAGGCGTCTGGTGCAAAGACCCTTGTCCTGTGCTGGCCAAGTGTTGTCCCTGATCGTGAGACAAGGTTAACAAACATGCACTGAGGCTAATAAAGCTTGACTCTCAGTGGGGCTAATTATCTTCTCTACAGCAACATGGCAAAATGAGTGGCAGCTCTGCAGCTAAATCACTGGGCAGAGTCCCATGCAGACCTCCTCTGCCTTTCTTGCCTGCTTAGGGAGAATCTCCTATTCATGCAGCAGTGGCAAAGTCATGAGGACAAGCTGCCTTTGAGGAGTTGAGGTACAAAAGTGGTATCCATCATTATTGCTGTTTTGGAAATGATAGCTAAAAATGGTAAAGGCCATAATTTACAGATACATTTTCGTATTGATATTCTAACACTTTCAGCCCTGGTTAGCCCCATTTTCCTGCTCTATCTTATTTTCTCCATCTCTTCATGAAACATGTCTTAGTCCACAACAGCCCTTAAAAATTTATAAGGGTATGTTAGCATGCAGGCTGCAGTAATCACTGCTGTTACTGGTGGTGAAGAGAAACCAGCTTGGAAGAAATCTTGAAGTTAGGTGCACAAAGAAGCTGAAGAGAACCTGTGCCTGCAAGGTGGATGAGCCAAGGAATGTCCAGGGAGGAAATAAGTTGTCAAAAAAAGGAATGGATAGGGCTCAGTTCCCCAGTTTTTATGCTCCCAGCCTTCTCTTCTGAATTAGCAACTGAAATTCATCATACAGCCTTAATATAGAGAAACTCCAGTGTGACCCTTTATTACTTTTGGGTTTGTGTCTACATGCTTATGTTTGCTTATTTACTGAAGCCAGAACTGTTGTCCTCACCCCGAAGGTAAGGGATGGAGAATGTGGCTCACCCTCAGTGTGTGGAATCCATCTGAATATCTGGTCCCTGGGTCAGGCCGGGTTTCCTTTGGTTTGGAGCCTCTCAGTGTTTAGGGCTGCCAAACAGCACCTGCTCTGAAGTGAAAGTGCCTTATGTCACCAAGGCCTTACAAGAGCTTTACAGTGCTTTCATCAAAACTTGGATTAAGCTCATAATAATGTCCTTTATGTGCTGCAAGTACATTAACACACTTCTCTGAGACAGAGCCTGCTTCCATTACTCTGCTTCCTGTGGCACACAGGAATTATTGCCTCCCAGAGAAGTGTTAAGTGAAATGTCGCTGGGGGATTATCACCTCCCTTTCCTGCATGGCTTTGCTAAACCGAGCAGGAGAAAAGCAGCTCCCAGTGCCCTGCTAGGAAGCCTTGAGGAGGAACTCTGGTTTGTAGTTTCTTTTCAACAAGGGGGGAAGAAACATTGTTTTGCTGTATGTTTTTCTGGTATGAAGGGCTGTTCCACAGCTCACTTCCAACACTTCTAGCTGCCTCTGTGGAAAACAAGACATGGCCCAGGAAGATTCACCTAATGTGAGGCTTCCCCTCTCCCCATTTCCTCATATGCTTCAAACATGTGGTTTTACTGATCATGCATTGCTTAAAAGAACCAATGGTAAATTCAGTTACTTGTACCTTTTGGGTTCATTGTATTTCTCATCTGCCAACCTCTGCTGCCAGCACAAGCAAGATCTTTTGATCTCGGAGTCTTTTTCTGACACTCTGGTCACTCTCATCTTCCCTAAGATGAATGTGCTGTACTGTGAATTCTAGTTATTATTCACTGTGATTATTACCTAACTGTGATTTATGCAAACAATTGTTACCTCAGACAAGGTGTGTGCACTCCCTAGCTTATGTACACAGGCCATTGACAGCATGATGAAAATAGTTGATGATGATATTTTATGATAATAAATTAATTAGTCCTGGAATGTATTTCAAATGTGTATGCTGTGGTGGCAGGTCATCATAAGATGTTTTCTACAGCAAATAATGCTTGGAATGAAGATACATGGATTTAGGCAGTGATATATTAAAAACTAATTTTGGTGCCATGCTGATGCCATTTTAAAAGGTTAAGCATTGAAAATACGCATTTGAGCCAAGTTGAAGGGCTTGCTTGCTCTTTAGCTTGCATTTTTCCCATGTGCTCCCAAACACACAAGGCATCTGATGTACAGGAGCAGAGGGGCAGCCCCTGCCTGGGGAGGGCCCTGGGTAGGGCACAGGGGGAGCAGCCCTGGCCTGGGTCTGGGGAGAGAATGTGAGTTCCTGCACCACTCACTCCTGCCACACACAGTTCCCCTTCTTGCCCTGAGAAAGGATTATCAAATCTTTGTGAGAGAAATACAGATCACAGTCCGGGGAGTAGATGTGAGGGAGGAGAGGAAGGGAGGTGGGGAAAGCAAGGATAATATTTCTCATTGTAGCATGAATGTATCTCAGGGTCCATTTAATTGCAGACTTTCTTCTTCCTCCCTGTCTTTGCCCTCCCAACCCATCTCCAGACAGCTTGAGTGGGAATTGGAGTGAGGTGGGGGCCATGCTTTGGGAGAGAACTGCATATTAAGGAGCATGTGGAGCAAAACACAACAGCTTGGGAAGAAGCATCAGGTGAAAGGACACAACAGTCGGGTGTTTTAGGGTAGGTCTGCAGCTAAGGGTGGCTTTCAAGTAGAGCACATAAAATCCTCAATCTAGACCTTTCTAGAATTATGTCCATATTTTATAGTGGAAAAATTTAGGCTACTTAGGTTGGAGGTGTGGACAGGGCAGTGGTGGCTGCAGAAAAAGTCTGTGTCGCAGAGGGGCAAGGAGGGTGTGTGAGACCTGCATTGCTGAAGGTACAGCTGAGGATTGGCACCCACAGGGTGGAGGAAATTGCCTGCTTGTTGAGCTGCAGAAATGGCACACCTAGAAAACTTTGGCATCTTGTAAAGACTCCTGTGAGAGACTTTATATTCTGTGACTCAGCTCCCATAACTGCTAAAGAGAACAGCAGTGTATTTGTCAATGTCAGGGGAGTTAGCGCATCAGTGCTGGAAAATTGCTGTGAGGTCTTTGGATGGACAGTACCACGAAAAGCACTTTAGTCAAAGAATCACTGTAAAAACCACTTAGCTTGGTATCTTACCGTTTATGTTTTAAAACAGATTCTTTAATATAATATTCAGAAGAATGAGCTAAGGTTGCTGTTAGTTTAAAAGTGACTTGCAGTGTCTTTTCTGGTTTTGTGATTTAAAAAAATGCCTGCTTTGTGTTGCTTGTTGGTTCATTTTTTTTAAAAGAAAAGGAATATTTTGTCTTTCGTTTTTGATTTCATTTTTGGGAGACATGAGGTTAGACCTTGATGAAAATTTAAAGTTTTTTTTCTAACATGGGATTTTATGTCAATGTCAAGAAAGAAGAAAGACAAATTATCATCAACATTTAAAAAAAATTCTCATGGAGTAGCAATGAAATGGGCATGAATAAAGTTTCTGAATTTTATTTTTTCTAATTTTGTTTAGGATTTTGAAAATGTTACTGTCAGTATTTACCCCATCTGGAGCCAGATGTGGGTCTTGCAAGTAGTGGGAAAAGGCTGTTTTGTAAGAGGGGAGGTGAGACTGCTTAGGAAAAATGTCCCAACCAAAGGTGGGTGTGGACCAAAACCTCAGAGCAGGAAAATGTACCATTACAGTGAAACCCAGCCAAACTGCTTCAAAACATAAGCATTTTGTGTCAAAATAAAATATTTACATCTGAACTGGAGTAGAGTTAAAAGTTTTTGTGGTTAGTGAAAGCAAAAAGTATCATCAGATCTCCTCCTCCTCACCAGTATTTTATTATGTAGGTTATGCATTAGCCACTAAAATATCTTTCCAATATGACATTTCTAGTTCATTTCTAGGTAGGATGAATCCAAAATACAGTGGAATCAGTGACTGTCTCTTAATGTCTTGAATGCTTTAATATAAATTGCTAGTCCTTACTGAGAATGAGTGTGATCTGAAGTGTTGGCTGGGAACATATGGTAACAAGAAGGGATAATGTTATGAGAAGCAGTTTGCTAAATTAGTAATTTTTTAATTTAGTGAGAGGTATTTTAATTTACTTTACACTTTCTATCATTTGTTCAAAGTAGGTTTCATTTAATATTGTCTGTCACAATACAAGTCTCACTTGAGGCCTATGCAACAACATGTGAGAGTTCAGATATCTATGTACGTGATATAAACCTATATTTAAGAGAAATCTTTTAAATTTAAGACCCAGATTTTAGCCACCTGACATACAACACAACAACTCCCCAAAAAATCGGAATTCTAATTCTACCTACATGTCATTGCTGAAAAACCAGAAGGAAAAAGTGGTATGACACCTAGAGTACACCTATAATGATTTAATTTGCTGCAGAGTCATCCATCAACAAAATGATAACTGGCCAACCCTTTTGTCAACAGAGCACTACAAAATTTATCATTTATGTTGGTAGGTAAACAAGAGAGTTAATGAACCAGACACAAGCTGGTCTTGATGGGCAAGAATTTAGGGATTCTGCATTGTCTTCTCCCTTGTTCATCCTTTCATACTTGTGCTGTTTTGATTTGGCACCAATTTTATTCCTGTATTACACTTGTCTTCCACTGCACTAAATAATTACACAAAGATGAAGGCAACTGCAAACCAGGCTTGATATATTTCACAGAGTAAATTGCAGGAACCATAGTTAGGACTCTTTAGGTGCTTGCACTGGTTTTACAAATCACTTTTTATTTGACCTTTGGCAATTAAATTTTCTATGTTTCTGTTTATCTACCTGTACTCTCTCCTGCCATATTATTAGGTGTAATTTATCTATCATTCAATATGCTCTTATAAAATATTTTGAGATCTCTGTTGAAAGAGACCAGGTAAGTGCAAAATAAAAACGAGAAGGATAATTCACCTGTTAAACTTGGTTTGTTGTCTCTTTGATATACTGGGATTTATTAACAGAATTTTATCCAAAATTTTTAGTAAGTCGACATGGAGAAAACCAGGAGAGGGTTATCAAGATCATGGGTACTTAAAAAGATTAAAAATTTCAGGAAGTGGCTAATGGGTCTCTTTAGGCATGATATGACACTGAGCCTTTCAAAACAGCTTAAAAAATTAATATTTGCATTAATATTTATTATTCAGCAAGGTATTCTCAATGTTTCTAACTTTCAAACCAACCATGAAGAAACAGAGTTTTAAAAATGATCTGTAAATACTCCAAGCTTTCTTCATATCTTTTAAATGAAAGTCTCATTCACCTCAGAAGAAGTAGAATTTGCAAGGTACTGTTCTGAGCTCATGCATTTCTGTGACTGTAAGGTTTAAGATTGCAAGTCCTCACTTTTAGTAGGCAAAAAAGGGTTTTTTTGCTAGAAATTCTTTCTTGGATGTACAACATCACCTTTATAGAATTGATTTTTTTAAATAGAATCAAAATTTCTAATGATTATTTTAGTCAGAAAAGTTTTTGCATAGACTACTCTGTAGCAACTAACAAACTATAAATTCTGTCCCAAATAATAAACTATAAACTCTGAAGTTTCATTCACTGAAAACTATCCATTACTCTCCTTACACCAGTGCCAACTGGGAGGATTTTGCAATGGCTGCCCCAAGAAAGTGAGAGCAGTTGGAAAACTAACCCTAAACTCACAGTGCCAAGAGAGATCACAACAGAATCTAGAGACTTGATGGATATATGAAGCAAGGTGCAGGTGTTAATGCCAACTTTTTTTTTTGTTGTTGTTCATTGGAAAAGCATTATGAGAGTCTGCTGGACATGCTACACTGTAAACAGATAATGGAGGAAAAATGGATATGTAGCCGTCAGGGATGGTAGCAATAGAAGTTGAAAGAACTAATTTTTATAATGAAGAAAGTATGGAGAAATATGTATTGTACATGAAATGGCTCTAGACATGATGCTAAGACTGCATATTTTTTCATTTAAAAATCAATCCTGCATACTAAATTGTTGTGGTAACATAATTTCTTTCCTGATTAACATGGCAGTTCTCCCTCTTCAGAAGTCACAGCACTGAAAAAACCCGGAGCCAACAAACCCTTTGCTTATTACAGAGTACTGCACTGGGATTTGGGGAACTTGCTGCTCCCCCCATGCAGAAGAGCTGGGAGCCCTGTGCACTGCCAGCTCAGGCTGCTGACCCAGCTTTTCTTCAGTGAGCACTGCAGCCCTTTTGCCTCCTACTCTCAGCCCAAGCTGCAACATAATAAGGTTATTTTCTCCTGCTGGCTGCAAAGGAAGAAAGCAATTGAAAGGGTGTTGTACCTATGCTGAAATACTTGTGAAGGGATGATGTATTATGGGATAGGAGGGTCATTACAGTGCGTAGATTTAAGAATATTAAACTCATGCAAAAGTGATTTTTGCACTTTTCTCATTCTCAAGCTGAAGGCACATCTTTATCTATAACTCTGTTCTGGGAACATCATGGTTTGTCTTTCACAGGAATTTTATTTTGTCTGATTTCCAGTAGAAGTTCTCAAGCCCAGCATAGGAATGTCTGATTCTCTGCCACCTCGCACTATGGGTAGTCACTAAATATTGCAGAAAACACCCTTTTGTCTACCAAATCTGACTCTGCAATTCACCTTTGTGGCAGAATTTTTGTCTGGAGTATGGACACTATCTTGTTTTTCATTATGCAAGGCAGTGGAGTTTCAGACCACAGGACAGAAGGCACAGTTATTCACTGCTTTGTCCTCAGCATGGCATTTCTTTATGTTTCTCATCTTTTTCCTCTAAGCTGGGTGAAAAGATATTCAACTCTACAGAAACTTCTATTCAACCATCACCAGTTCTGGTTTAAGGAGTTATATCTGCCATGCTTTCTTTGGGGATAGAAGCTTTTGAGGGACAGGCAGTAATAAATACTGTCCTTACAAGCTAGAAGCTTCTGAGTGTTGGTGCTGCCAGATTCTTAGAGGTATTGTCACACCCCACTGGCTGATGATGCTGTTTTGAGTGATTAGCCTACTGTGGGTGGTTGGACACAGGCAATTTCTTTTATTATACAGCTGTTCAATATAGGAGATAGGGGAGGCCTGAATTTGCATGGAATTAATGCACTTTTAACCCCTCAGCTGACTCAGAATGAGGTAAATCTGTGGGTGGAACAGGGGAGTCTCTAAGGACAGCATCAGGCCCGGAGAGGTTTTTGTGCTCTGTGACAGGACCCCTCACACAGGGTAACTCCTGCACAGGGGAAGCTGCTCTCCTGCTGGCTCACAATTCCCTTTCTATACACGACTCAGCTCATCATTATGCCAGGCTTTTTTATCAGCCAAGAAGTTGTAGGAAGTAAAATCCTTTGAAAAACAACCCCAAAAAATACTCATCAATAGTTTGTGCATTGGTTGTGGAATAAATTATTTGTGAACATCACTGCACTGCTCTGTTGGGAAGAGTTATAAGCCCCTGGCTTTGCTTACTAACTCCTGGCCAAGCCTTCTTTGGTCGTTTCCATTCTCTCTAGCATTTCCTTTTCCCATTGCTTTATTCATAAGGAGATGATTTTTATCACTCTCTGCTCAGCAATAACATGGTTCCTATCCTTCCTGCAAGAAGAAATTTCTTATTCTTTTTATTACATATAATCATTCTTTCCTTAATTTATATCATGTCATGTATTATTCAGTGACATCTCTTGGCTCTGATTACAGGTTCTATATAATCTTACACACTTCAAAAATGATTGTTTAAATTACAATAAAATAATATCCAGCTCATTTATCTGCCAAATTTGTCTTTCATTTGCAGTTATCAGGGCCAATGCTTTATACAAAGGAACTTTCTTGAGGAGCCTTGCAGAGAGGTGGAGCTGATGTGCTGGGATTTCTTGAGAAAGAGAAGGAAACAGCTCTGGGAAGTACTACCTGCCTCGAGGGAGAATTGTTGAGGTTTGGAGAGAGATGGCACAGAATCTCAATTCACTGGATCCCTGAACCAGGATGCATTGAAGACAGTGGGAGCAATGTCAAATGATGGAAAATTGTGATCTCAGCAGGTTTTAAAATTCTTCCAAAGGTGGAAAACCGAATGAAGCATCTTTCTATTTACCATCTACAGACTCAGAGCCCAGGATCCTAAGGGATATAGAAACTGCCTCAATTCCTCTGCTCTCCTCTGGTGGCCTGAGCCAGCAATAGCTGGCTGAGGTTTGGTTTGGTCTGAGATGGAAAGAAGACCCATGCAGGAGGTGAGACCAAGGGAAGGGACTTGCTTTCAGGAAGTGGAGAAATGAGGAGAGGCTTGAAAAGCTGCTCTTCCTTGACCCTGATGAAATTAATTTTCACACCTTTTCTCAAGATCAATGAAATCATCTGTGTTGTGATATTTTCCCATCAATCCAGACAGAAATTGCTTCTATTAATAGTTAAGTATTGTGGTAGTGTTGGCCTGATATTTCTGAGTCTGAAGGGTTTTTAGCCTGCTAGCGGCTGATTTCTTCCCAAGGGAAGATTTCTTGGGGGAGCCTTTCTATCAAGGGCAATTTCTGTAAATAACTGTTATTTTCTCAAAACAAAGCTGTACAGCTGTATGTTTGTGTTTCTCTAGTTTCACCAATGGGACTAGAGAGGTGTCGTTCCTATTCACCAATCGTGTTAAGTCTGTATCAGAACACCTTATAAAAGGCACTAAGAATTAGACAGCAAAGCCTTCCTTTGCTATTTGCCTTCTGAAATATTTGGAATCTCTTGTGTCCAACAACAACAGTGGTAGTGTTATGAAAACCCTGCTGGAAATTGGTCTGCTGTGGTTTCAGCAGTGGGCATCCACAGAGGACAGTACACGTGCTCCTTTTAACTCCTAGTTTCAGACAAAATTTCTGGTCTTTCTATTTATCCCTTTCCTATGTATTTATAATATCTCTGGTCATCTCCTGGATCTCAGCTACCTTCTTTCTGTTGGAGAAATTCCTGCTGTGCTGTTGAACAAACAATAAGCAGCTGTGCTGTCATGCCTGGGCTAAACTGAAATAAAGCTACAGAGATGCTCAGGCTTTTCTCTTTCTTTGTGAAAACCTACTGACTCAAGGGAAGAGACCTGTGAGGGATTTTTCAGTTTATTTGAGTTACTGATCTAAGCTGGCTACCCCTTCAGCTCCCTGGCCTCAAGAAATGTCCTTATGAACTCACCTCATTTCCCAGAACGAGCTATTTTTTTTCTTCCTCCTTTGGTATCCCTCCACTTCAGAAGAGGCTGCTGGATGCCCCCATAGCTTGAGCAGCTTGTCTGGCTCCCTCTATGTTTTTCAGGAGTTTTTTCATAGGGAAATCACTTGTTCATGCCTTAGCCTTCCTCCCAGCCAGCTCCAAGTTCAGATGTCTTGAAGTGAATGCAAATCCTGCCCAGGAATTTATGCTGTCTAACTTCATCTTCTCAAGCTAGTGGTACATCTAAGTCCTGACTCACTGGACAGGCCAATTTGATATCCATATTTTGTAATTTAGGCCTCTTTCTAACTGATATTGTAAAAGCATAATGGCACATACCAGGGAGAGTACATGCCTCTTCCAGGGTTACTTCAATCTGCTACAAAGGTACTGCTGCTGTGTGATTTCTGGCCAAAGGTCCAGATTTCAACTCCAACTTTCTCTCTTTTGAGGGAGAGGGAAGATGCTGGATGTCTGTGCCTAGTCTGAGTCCCTTAGATTATCCTTTCTGCTCTCACTTGGACTAGGTGTGAGTTCAGCTGCAATGGGTGACCCCTCCCCAGCCTGCATTCCCAGGATGGAACAGAGACCACTTCTAACACTAAATCAATTTCTATTAGCAAAACTGCCTGCTGGAAGCTTTTATTTGCTCTCCCAGTGCCAGGGAAAATAACAAGTTTCTTACCCTTCTCACACAGACAGTTCCTACAGACTCTTTTATCAAATAAAAGCAAGGGACGGCTTTTTTGTTGTTGCTTTTTGTTGAAGATTCCTGACTGAAAACCTGCAGTACCCACTCTTCTCTCTGGTTGGGATCCAGCACTGCAGAAACTCATTTTCACTATACTTCAGCTGAAAACTTTAGAGACTGCAGACAGGAGTTGGAGCAGTCTCTGGATGCTGATTCTTGTCAGGTTTATGGATGTATTCCTAAGCAAGTCGTTTCTGCTCTCTGCAGGATGTTGCTTCTATCTCTAAGGGCTAGGTTATGTAAAAATAATGGCAGAAGCCTGCCTTAACCTGGCAAAAAAATGGAATAACAATTGTTCAATGAAATACTGCCTTTTCATCAATCCTCCTTCCTAATTAGTGCTGCATGGTGGAGCTAATCTTTCAATAATAATGGAAGAAAAAAAAAATGAACAATTTGGTTGATGATTGATGGGAGAAAATCTGAATACGTTATTAAAGGTCCCAATCAGTTGTGTCTAGAGGGGATTTAATAAAAAACATTTTTGATGGAAATCATAAGACAGGTTTTTCAGTATGAATATAAACTTTAATGTAATCTGGGGTGACTTGGGCAGAGAGGCTGCTCTCACCAGCTTCACTTCATGCACTGTCAAAAGTTACTGTGGGCCTCAGCAGGCCCTATTGGAAAAAATGCATTTTACTGGGGGTATCCAAGTGTGCAGAGGAGCAGAGTGGGCCAAGTCAGCCATGAGATATGGTGTTAGAACACTAGGAATGAACACAAAGCTGAGCTGATACATCTTAGTACAAAGGCTGATTGTAACTTGTAATTCCTCTTTATCTGGGCACTGTTCTTTTCATTCATCAGTAGCTCATTAGACCCAGTCCTCATTTTCAGGGTTGATACAAACTAATCTGAAATTGTAGGGCCAAAATATTATACTAGCTTGCTGTAGGAAGTATTTCCTAGGTTAAAATTCTCTTATTTTACTGCAATATTAACTCTAGCAAATAGCATGGGGGGATATGGTCTTTTGCAACTGACCTGCGTTTGAGGAAACAGAGCTAATAAAACTCCTGCACTTATATCCCACAGTGGAAACAGACATTAAGCCAGAAAAAACAAGTTTCTTTCATCTAGAAGAAAAAAAGCAAGAAAATACAGAATAGCCTTCTCTAAGATGGTTAGATTACTGCACTGTTATAATGTCTTAGGAAACATAAGATTATTAAGAGTACCCTAAAAATGTATGAGCTTATGCTCTCTAGTAGTTCCTCTTATTTTAACCTTGCTTATCAGGAGGCATTACAGGTTCCCTGAAAAAAACCCAAACAAGCCTCTGAAGTCTCTTACCTGGCTTTAACTGCAGTGGTGTGGCATGGCCTGGCCAGTTAGTGGTGGCAGCATGGATGCTGGAATGAGGATCAAAAGGAAATTAATCTGAACTATGCATTAAAGATAGAAGCTTCCCTGTGCCCTTTCTCAGGCATAAAGAGCTGGAGGGTGTTGGTTGCAAGCTCTCATTTTTCACTACTCTGCTTGAGTTTGGAGGTGTTGACTCCATTCAGCCTTAACTATTTTAACACAAGTGTAAATGCCCCTGTAGTTGTGAGATGTAGTCTCACATCACAGCCGTGGTTCCTCTCTTTGTGAACTGGGGCAGAAGCTAACTGATTGCAACCAGGCTTTAAAAAAATATACGAAATTAGATGTAAGTCACATTTCAGAGCACTGTTGCTGACAGCTAGGGGATTAATTCTACTCTTGCTTATTAGGCATATGCTCCAGATTTTTGATATAATTTAAATTGAAGAGAATATTACATGACAGGCATCCCTTTAAACTTTTACAGCTTCTTGGATCTCCTTCCAGTGTTAATTGTAATCCCAAGTGATGAGCCTACCCATTTACACCAAGTCAGTAGATTGTTCTGCCTCTGGTGAAATGGCTGCGGCGTGTGGGGAGTCATTCTGCTGCTCCTCTCCATGTGTGCAGCCAAGCAGGGTGAGGGATTCAATTCTGCAGTGACTCACTGGTCATAGGGAAAACAAAACCATCCTGTAAACTTCTTGGTTGTCCCCCCTGCTCCATTCTGCTGTTCCTGGCTGTTCCCCTTCCCCACGTCTTGTGGAGGAAGCTTTGGAGATTCCTCACCCCCTGGGGCTGTGGCACCTGTCATCCTAGCAGTCATTAGAGATAAAAAGCATCTCTTAACAATGCAACTTGCTGCTGCAACACCACAAGTACTGAAGTCCTTGGGTTTGGGTTTTCAAAGGGCTGGGCAAGCCTTAAGGAAGCACAAAACTCACGTAAGCAGCTAACTTCCAGCAAAGTGTACTCTATAGTGCTCATGAGATCAGCACAAGCTAGGTTAGAGGAAGATGACTTCATGGATATTTCACTGGGTGGATTTAGAGTTGGACCTTCTGTTTCTCTTGAAGACACAACATGGTTGTTGGTTACTTTGCCTGGGGAGGCTGGGGGTTCACATGTGGCACCAAAGCCATGGCTTGCAGTAGCCACCAGAGGTTGGGAGATGCTATTGGCAGCAGAGCAAGCATGGGTGAGCATCCATCCCTCTGTGGGCTGAGTCGTCTCCTGTGAGCAGCTCTGTGACTATTTCCTCACATTTGTATAGCCAAAAATGATAATCATGCTACTAGATGAGACAGGGTAATAAGGAACTTGAAGCAGGCAGCTGCATTTTGAAAAGAAGCTTTGGCTTTTCCCCTCAACAAATACTCAGCTAGATAATGCTGGTGTAGCTGCATTTGAGCTGTAAAACCCACCTCCATATTGTATTATTAATTCTATAACAATTGTGTTGCTATTCTGTACCGCAGATGGGGTTTTTAACTATTTCATTAGCTCAGTGGGAATGGTACACAGAAACAGTTCAATCCTGTAGGATTATAATGAGTCACAACACTCAAAGGAGCAAATTCCAGGATACTAGAACAAATTTGGACACTGCCAGCCTCCTCACAGCACAGGCTTCAGCTAAGATCACTCTGACTAAAATATGCAGCTAAGGCACTGCTGAACGTGACTCATAGGAAATAGTATGCTGACCTGAATACACATGCTGAGTACATGCTGTGGGTGGGCAGCTTAAACATTTTGTAAAACCATTTCTTTTAGTCCTATTTTTTCCACCAATGGTGAAAACTGAGCTTTAATAATCTCAGTTTCCCCTCTGCCCTGCAAAAGCAATAAATATGCTGTCCCCCCCATTCCCAACACCATAGGTTTCTCTGTTACAGATTTATGTAAAAAAGCTTCTGCGAAATCTGGTGCTGACTAGTAGTGGGAAGGATTTGCAGCTGGGAGATTTTGGAGGTGGTGTGAGGTAAGGGAGGGGGTTTGGGTGAAGGGATGGGCTGCCAGGGTGGATCTGCAAGGACTGCTACAGCTGGGTGGAGGCACAGGCAGGTCCCTGCACAGACACACGTGCTGCACTGGCTGGATGCTTTGTTTTAAATTATTTTTTGTGTGTATTGTCTAAGATAGATATGGACTGCTCAATGAAGTCACTTACCAGTGCAAAAATACAAATGCTGATAGGATTATCATGCCTGTTATTTTATAATGGAAAAAAGTTCACAATTCCTAATCCATACTTTGAGTTAGAAAAGAGGCATACAGTGATGAAACTTCTTTTATTCCTCTCAGGTCTTAAGCAGCATGAGCATTAGGCAGGCAGCATGTTTACAGCCTCACATAGCAATTCCCACTGACTGCATTTGGGCACACATTCCACTACAAGCAATGCTTGCCCCCATAAGGGGAATTCAGGGAAAAAGAGGAGCTTATGTTTTCTTGACATTAATGAGAGGGATCTGGCATTAACTGAAAGTAATTGACAACATTAGGGCAATGATAAAGGGCTGGCCTTGTTGCCAGAAAGACAGATTAGTGGGAGAGACTTTTTTTTTGCATCCAAGAATTATTCCAGAGGCAAAGAAGTGCATTCCCTCTAAACCCATAGGGATATATAATGGATCTACTTAAAATTTCATATTGCTGCACAAAAACTTTCAGTCCCTGAAACAGTGAGCTTGTATTTTTTCCCACTGTGGAAAAATATAGATCAGGATTGTATTGGTCTATTGGAACCCATGGTCTGCAGGAAAGCTCTTGCTAAAGAAAGTGAGTCCATGAACATGTTACCATGACATAGTAAATTACTGTGTGCCAGCTGAAATGTGCTAACTGGGAGAGGAGATTGCACCAATGAATGAAAAAATTTATAATTTCTTTTTTCTTTTGTGTGCTTTTGTGCTAAATACTTACAGAGGATAACAATTAATGCAATGCAATTCTCTGGTGTAGACCCACATCATTGCATTTCTGCTGTGCTTAGGCATTTAATTATATTTCATTGACTGAACAATCCCAAATGTACATAGGACTGAAGGTAATTGGGTGCCTCAAGACAAGGGCAGGACTATGCAGCTGGGACTTCATCACTGTCGGTATGGAGTGAGTGTACAGCAACAGGTCCACCTGAATTACTTGAATGGATACTTCAATTTAGAAAATACTTTTATCTATGGAATCTATCTGTGCAGCTCATCTAAAGACATCATGTTCATAACTGTTTCTTACAAATAGGAGTGAGGCACTTATACAGCTTTGGAATATAATATGCTCTGCTCTTAGCTCAGCTCTGAACTTTGAATCACCAAAAGTATGTGACTAATTTTAGAACAAAGACATCAAATGAAAAACAGCAAGTCACCGGGATGAGATAATATTTACCTCAGCATTCCAGAGGAATTTGGGGATAAAACAGCTCAGCTGCTAGCTGTGGTGTAGAGTGTCTCCTGCAGAACTCCTTAGTTTCTGCCATTTTTTAGGAATTAAAGAGGTTTTTTAAGGGGACTAGGGAAAATCTGTTGTCAAACATCTGTATTGAGCAGATCCGTAAAGAGTATAATCCGTGGAAGTAAGAATGAATATCATATTTGGAAGATGTCACTCCACATCTTTTGTAGTGTAAAGGTGTGTCTCCTATGGGTATTCTTTGCATGTATTCTTCTGCAGAAGACCTGGTTGACACTACCCACATAGATTTCCAAGTAGTTTACTATAGAATAAACTAGAGTAGACTAGAATAGTTAGAGGGGACTTACAAGGAACATCCTGCCCAACAGCCTGACCAGTTCAGGGTGACCAAAAGTTAAAATACATTGTTAAAGGCATTGTCCAAATGCCTCTTAAACCTTGATGGCTTGGGGCATCAACGACCTCTCCAGGAAGCCTGTTACAGCTTTTGACCACCCTGTCAGTAAAGAAAGGCTTCTTAATGTCTCTAAATCAAGTCTAAACCTCCCCTGACAATACAGCTTTGAACCATTCCCACACACACTGCCACTGGATACCAGGGGGAAGAGATCAGCACCTCTCTTTGTTGAGTTCCCTCAAGATTCCTTTAAAAGCCTAGGCATCCAAGGACAAAAAGGAAAGCAAAAAAGGAAATAGTTGTTTAAAAGATAGGTAACAGAGGGTTAAAGTAGTAAGTTTTCCCAGGGAAGAGAGATCCAGAATGCTTTGTGCCAAGACGTGTGGAATTCAAAATATGAAATTATGAATTAATTTATGGATAATGTTCTGTAAAAGTGAGTGAATATAGACTGTTGACAAACTTGTACTGATGACACTGAATTCTTCAGAGTAGTAAAGTAGAAAGCTGATTGTGCAGAACTGCAGAAAAATATTGCATGGCTAGGGATTGGTCATAGGGAATTGGGAATAGGAAAAAAAGAAAATTTAATATAAAATGGGACATACTGGAAATCAACAATCCTGACTTCATACATAAGAATGATGGACTAACCTGGCCATTAGCACTCTCCAATCTGTAGAGGTTTCTGAATATGTGGAAATCACCTCAGGCTCTGAAAGTCCCTGAGCTGCAGATTGATGGAGGTTGGAGGAGCATTCAGGGTAAGTAGTTTATTCACCTCCCTGTTAGACTCCACTTTAGGTGTCTGCTTCTGGCTGCTGTTGGAGACAGAATTTTAGCATCTGACTATCAGTCACAGACAGGACTGCTGTTATTTCTATTTTCTTAAACTTTCAAAAATCTCCCTTTTTATTGTGTTTACTGTCTGAGCCACTGAGAAATACTTCTCACTTTGGAGAGAATTCAGAGGAGAGAGAAAAATGTATATTCAAATGTATTGGCTAAATCCAAAACATTTAATGGGTTTCTGTGTGTGTATCTGGAGAAAAAGAGAAATTAGATATATTGAACCTATGATGCTTATAAAAGTACCACTGTTCTGAAAAAGTTCATGTATCCTTAGGTCAAGATACATGAAACGGAGTAATGGGTTTATTCTACTCCAGTCATGGCAATGAAAAGATTTATTTATAATTTAAATCAGCTATCATAATGCTTGCTCCTTTTTTTTTTTTTTTTTTTTTTTTTTTTTTTTTTTTTTTTTTTAGAGTATAGTCATCTAAGAACATATATTCAATCTTAGTGGTTTTAGGGTAAAAGATTTTTAAGGGGAAATACCATTCTGTATCTTAGATGCAATAAAAGAAAAGGGGGTTTATCTGCTATTATTTCTCATTTTTGATGTCAGACAGCACAATTAAAATGGAAAAAAAGGAAATTTTAAAACCTGCTTAATACCTAGGAAATTCTGGGTATGCAAATAAGAACACCCATATGCAAATATCACCAGAAAGTGCTTTGATAATATTTGTCAAAAATGTATGTGCATTTAAATCCTTGTACAGAGAGGATCACACAATCAAAGCATTGCATAGGCTGCAAGGGTATTTTGGAGATTGTATGAGTCATCCTCCCCACTAAAAAAAGGGTGACATTAAAAATTAAGACCAGGTTGCTCATGGCCCTGTCCAGAGGAGTTTTGAATATTTCCAAGGCTGGTGATCTCTTGAGCTTTCTGGACACTGGTTGCAGTGTCTGACCACTCTCAAGGAGAATTGCTCTCCATATCACTTTAACTCATGCCCATTTCTCCTTGCTCTTTTGCTGTTAACCCCTGATAAGAGCTTGGTTCTGTGTGCTTTGTAGCCATCATCTGTGGCAATGAGTACATCCCTTCTGAGCCCACCCTCCCCACCTCCTCAGCTTCCCCCCAAATGTCCTGTGGCATGGTTCTCTGCCCTCTACCCACTGGACTGTGGTGTGTGTCAGGTTGCTTCTTCCACTCCAAACTACACCCTTCCCCTCCACCCCACCTACAAACCCCTGGGCATGAAAATCTCAGCATAAGCTGAAATAGAGCTTCGTGCAAAATTTACTGAGCACCAGCCTGGAATAGCAAGCCCTGAAATGTTTGACCTGTCTGCCTCGAAGTGCAATTTTTGGCACTTATGTACTTGTTGAGAGATGGTCACACATCATATTTGTGAATATAGTTTGAACATAAAAACATGAATATTATGCAAAGATCATCTGGTCACTTACAGATAAAAGTTAGGAAGTATGAATAGATCTGATATATTTTCAAATCAGTTCAATGTCCACATGGACACCTTTTCAGAATGGCCAGTGGTGTTTTAGGGTTGCAATAGGGAGCTGGATTCTAAGGTCCTTTGAAAAATGTGTCCTCTTTCACACCCTGTGTTGGGAGACAAACTTGTTTTAACCTCATAATCTAGCAAGTAATGAGGATTTTCTTTGAACATTTATTTCTCAATTTCCTTTTATTGCTGTTTACTTGTGTGATAAAATTGTTTGAAAAATCAGCCCAGGGCTTACTGAGGTACTTAAACATATGCCTAATGGAGAGAGTATCCCAATGAAGCCGTCTAGTTAAATCTGCTTAAAGTCAGGAATGTGTTTGTACTGTGGGAAGAATTGGTCTTCATCCTTCATATTTAACGAGAATAGGGATATGTGCAGAAAAGACAGCCCTTTGCTTTTAAAATATTTGGGCTTTTTGTCCCTTGATATTGCCATTTCCTCAGTCTTAGCAGGATATTCCCTTCCAGAAGTGAAGTGAGGCATATTTTTGCACATACATTCAAGCAAGATTTCTTGTTTTAAATGTCACTTAATTTGTCAATTTTATTGCAGAATGGGGAAATGATGCTGAATGCAGCTGTCACCTTCAGTGCTTGGCCTTGGCAGGTTTTCCAGCAAGAATGAGTTTTACAGCTTGTCTACCCTCCAGCCCTGAGTTATCTGGAGCTGTTTTTTACCATTATAGCTGCTCAGCTGCAATTAAGAGGGCATCTGAGTATTTGGGAATTCCTTGGACCATTAGTTTGAGCAACTCTAATTACACCAGGAAAGTGATTTTTTTAAACTTTTTTTTTTTTAAATATTCTGTTCTTTTAATTACCTAGAAGCAGTTTATTTGAGAGGAAATAGTCTGTTTTGTAGGGAAATTTGCAGTTTTGTAAACCCAGTATTTCAGTGATACAACTCTAGTTTTTACGTAGAGCTGGGCAAAATCCATCAGCTTTGTGTCAGCAGACCATTTGTGAGAATTTCCACCATTTCATACAACTCTTAATGTTTCTCTGTTGCTGTGGTTTTTTTTTTTTTTTTTCATTTAAAGTTACTACAAATTACTCACACTTGCATCAAAATACAGGCAAATGGACACACATCCACAAAGCCAAGGATTCCACCTCTCCTCACCAATTCAGGGCTATATAAGTTAAAAGGAAATCCCTGCTGTTCAGGAAAGACCATCCTGCTTTGATTTTTATTGCATCTTTTTTTGTATACTTCCAAGCTGTTTCTGTCCAAAGGAAAGACTTTTGCTTTGATTTTGATGACTCTAAAGAGTTTCTAAGCCTCCAAAAGACTACTTAGAGGAGCCTTCCCATTGACATAAAATAGCTTTAGATCCAGGGATGCTCATTCTGAAGACACCAAAATCCATTCGACCTTTTTTTTCAAGCTCTACATTGTAATATTGCTGTTTGCAACTTTCTGCTCTTTCCAAAATGTTTTTCCTCAGTTGAATGTAGAATTACTAATTTCTTAAGCTATAATATGTATGATAATAAAAAATATATAAAATTGATACTCTAGAATTGCTTTTGGGAACCTTTCATCTTAATGTGCTTAGTAGTTGTAAATATTGTCAATAATGTTTCTAGTAGATAATTATACTGAGACTGTTTAGCATGCATTTAAATAGTATTTATTAGAAGTTCTGAGTCTTAGAATCACAGGTTTCTGTTAGAAGTCATTTGCCTTTTACTAGAATGGCTTTTCCTGACAGTAGAATTTCCTGCAAGTCCTGAGTAATTTGTCACCATTTCAGCGATAATGAAATTTCCAAAAGCTGTTCATTCTGTGCTTTCTCAATACACAGCTGTCAGCCAAATATCATCTGGACAAAGTGTTAAATAAGCAGTATTACGTAAAAAAGAAAGAATACTTTGACAGCAAAAGCAAGCTGCTTTTGCTTATCGGACTGGTGGCAGCAGGGCACTCTGCATTATCAACCACTGCACAGTCACTGTGGTTTTCTGCCATACCTGTAGAAAACTCTGGGACTGGGAGAAGGAAGACCAAACATGCTTCTCACTGTACCTGGGGCAGGTTTTCTTAAGTCCTGCTCTTGGTCTGTCCTCCATGTCATCTAATCTCTGTAGCAGTGCACAGGTGACGAGGAGAGTTTCTAGCTCGAAATTGGACTGCAGTGATTTAAGAGGGATGTTTGTGTGTTGTGCCCAGGTGGCTGCAAAGTCAACAGCTTTCCTGATCCCACAAAAGGATAGTTATGCTCTGCCATCTCCAGAGTGAATGTCCCAAATAGTTCTATATTTTACTGAGTTCCATGTGTCCACAGTCAGCTGAGGCTGATGACACGGGCTGTGCAGCAGCAAGAACAAGGAAGAACACAGGAGGATCTCTGCTTTCACTACAGGGCCAGCCCCAGTACTTAGGAGTGACAGAGGATGTGGAAGGCAGGCAGCAATTAGTCACTGCATTTGCCCCACAGTGCTGTCCTGTCAAGGAAACTCATGTCATGGTCATATCACTGATGGGAAAAGTGGGACTTGGCTCTCCTTTCCACCAATGGACAAGTCAGGAGACAGAAGGAAAGCTGGCATATTGCACCTCAGTGACAGGTCAGCTGGACTAGCTCCCTGCAGGAGAAAGCTGGCATTACTTTGTTTTTGAAATGTGAAGAAAATGTCCCAAGTGGTTGTGTTGGGCAAAGAGAGCCTGAAGTTTCTTTCTTTCTTTCCTAGGTCAGGGTGCTCATGCCTACCTGTGAAAGTGTACCATAACCAGAGGGTGACCTGGATATACTCTTGGTCCAGCTAGTGGCATCTCGTGGGCTGCACCATTATGGGACCACCTGACATCCTGGATGTTAGAATCACCCTAACCTTCACAGTGTGTGCTGCTGCCCAGCTACTTCAACCCTCTCTCAAAGCACTGAGTATCAAACTTCAAATAAAACCAGGTCTTTGCTTGGAAAAGAATTAGTTTTTTATCTTTCAGGTAATTCATACTGCTGAATCTTAACAATTGCAAAGCTATATATATAATCTCAAACAGGCATTTGGGGAGCCACTTCATGTATTTCCATCATCTGTTTTAAGATAAAATTCATTGTCCTCTGGAATGCACCCCTCTCTCTCCGTTGACTTTGCAGGGGCAAAACCTGCTGAACATAGACCAGACTCTTAGACAGCTTTGTGTGATGGATCTTGCCCTTAGTGTACTGGCTCTCAGTTGGAAGAAAATGCTGATACAACAGGCAGAAAAACATCTAATATCTACTGAGCTTATCCACAGCCTAACACATAAAAATAATTATCCCTATGACCTTTTTCATTTTGAGGAGGACTCACTCTTACAGAGAGCTTAGTCTCCTCAGTTGCTGAATGCTTTCAACAGCAGTCAGGGTTTCTGTGCAGTGACAGGAGTACACAGCTCTCCTCAGGATTAGGCCTTTGGTGATCTCACGTTGCTTCTGACAACTCAAAACATCCAGGAAAGTTCAGAATTGATTTATAAGTAGGCAGAACATACAAGCACAATTCCAAGAGCAAGGCCTGTTGTTATGGCTGTAAACTAGCAGATAAAATGTTAGTCCTAACCACATGAGACGTATCTCACCAGAGGTGTAATTATTTCATATGTAAAAGTAACAGCTTTGGATATGTAAGGAATTGCAAATTGAGTTATAGGCAAATCATGCAAACTACAATGATGAATTTATGGTGTGAATGCAGTCTGTGTCATGTCTGAGTCATTGCACTGGACTCCTAAATGTTCATTTGTACAGCTCGTGTTGTCCCTACCTTGTGTGACATGTGACAACACACATGTTCTTCAATTCAGGCAGCATAGAACAGTAAAACACTTCTACATAACTCAACTTCCAAAAGCCATCTACAAGCTGGGACAATGAAAGCAAAAGCATATTCACTTAATGGCAGCTTGTCAAATAATGGGAATTTTTTTGGGGATGAAAAAGGGCCCTTTTTTTTGGGAGAAGGTGAACTGTGCATTTCTCAGCAAGCTTTTTCAATTTCTGCTCACTATAACTATAAAACTTATAACTTAATTCATTTGCAGAGAGAGGAGAAATAATTTTACTTTGTTCCTCGCACTGTAGCTTGCCCTCTCCTGGGCTGAGAAAGATACAGAAGTGGTCTGTCAGTAGGAATGAGTTCTTGTGTTGTATGTAGGGCAATTAAAAAAAAAAAACAACAACCCTCTCTGTCTTTCCTTTTCTAGCTTTAAATTAATTTTGCCTATCTTAACCAGCTTAATAACACGAGTATTAATCTACAGACACTCTTGTTCTATCTGTGTCTGCATTTCTTTTTTTTCTACATAGGTAAGGGAAATTGACCCCAAAATATCACAGTTTGAATCATGAGTATAGAAGAGAAACTGGATGGGGAAGAAGGCAGCAAACTTCAGAGGCACAAAAGGAAAGTTACTGCAGAAAGCAAGGGAGCAGAACCTTTTCCAAGTATGTGGTAGACATAAAAAGCAGTGTATGAGCTTAGCTTGTAGAAAGATGGTAAGATAACATTTCTAAACATAGACAAAATGAAAGACTAGGACACGTTGCCTGGGGATTTTATTACTTGAAATCTGTAAGTACAAATTAGATAGGCACCTGCTAATGATGAGATAGGTGTGGCTAAATGGACATCAGTCTGAGGTCCTTCAAGCCCAGTTTTTTGAGTTCTATGACGTAGACCTCTCCCTTGCCATAAAAACATTACCAAATGGATAGGTCCAAATGAATGAAACCTACTGATTGACATTTCCTTCATATGGTACAGTCGCCTATTTGGTAACAGACAACAGAAATGAGGATGATGGAGATATGGCATTGCAGTGGGAGCTTGCTCAGTGTGGGCTCTAGCTGGGGCTGATTTTGGTTCTTACAGCCCTTTCTCAGCCCTGTGCCTGAGGGTTGGAGGATGAGGAATTACATGTTACTGTCAGCCCCATTTATCAAGCAGAGCGTTTACTGGCTATCAGTGAGCACATCACAAAAATGTTTTTTTTTTTTTCTGAGTTGATTTGCATGCGGATTTTCTGTAGTTTTTGCTCAACCAGCAGATCTGATAGAGGAAATCTGCACAATTAAGATGATAAATTTTTCACGTCACCTGTCTTAAAGTATATAAAGTACACCTGTTCTGCTGTGAGTGGTTGCTACAAATGATGAATCAGCAAGGATGGGTTCATGTTTAACGCTTTGGTTTGTGATTTTTGTTATAATCTCCAACATGACTGATTATGCCATAGCCTAAAGCAATTTATTGAATTAATGAATTACTTACTAATACATGAGTATGATTAATTGAGATGCCTGTTTGGATCCTACTCTGCATAATGAAGCTTGAGCACTGACAGGTGCAGCCTGTGGGCCTGTTTCTGTCTTCCAGGAAATGACAGGGAATCACAGAGATAATCCACACCAGCTAAGGCTGCAGGACTGTACTGAGAAAACTCTCACAGAGCAGGTAACAGGCACCTCCTACTTCAGTGACCTGCAAGATTTACCCCTTCCTGCCCCATACTCTGCCTTTTCCTCCAGCTTTTACTCTTCTATGTATTTACTGATTTATTGTCCCCACTGCAATAAGAAGCCAAGGGTGGCAGTACTGACCTGCTTCTGGAAGGCTGGTGTGAAATTAGGAGTCACCTTCCTGAAAGTCAGGTGCAGAAAAGAGTGGTTGGGTCATGAATGCCCCACTGGGGTTTGTTCTAGAATGTGAGTATTTTCAAGATGCATTAATGTTTTGGGTCACCTGTCATCTGCTGGATGCTGACTCTTTCTGAAGCAGTTGAAGCAGTGACTGGCAGAAGCTGAGTAGCCAAATATCAATAATATTGTGCCTGTGACATTGCTTACCCCAAGTGTGCAGCAGAAGACCAGGTGGCTGGATGGACAGAGGGGATAGCAAGGCTGTACATCCCAGAATGGCCCCCAATGCATTCCTCCTTCCCAGCCTGACCTGCTGAGCCCAGGCTTTGCCACTGTGTGGGTGGCACGTGGCTGTCCGTGAAAAGCCTTTGGCTAAATTGTTCCCTACATTGTTCAGATGAACCATGGAGGAGATAACCCAAGAAGGTCAACAAGCTGGGCTGTATGGTAGTAAAATTGTAGGCTTGATAGCTTCCTTCTCAGAGTGGTAATTCAGGTCTGCTTTGGTTGAGGTGAATAGTTAAAAGATGTTTGAAGGAGGAACCTGGTGTCTGCATGCTTTCCTTGTGTGGCTTTGGGGAGCTGAGGAGTGAAAAAGGGGGACAAAAGGCTGGCTGACCTAATTCTTTGTGCCAGTGTGGAGGATGTGTGTATGGATCAGTGCTGTTTTGCTGAGGAGCCACGTTCTGATAATGAAGAGAAAGCTGCCAAACTTACTGCTCCACAAAGCAGTATACCTTTTTCTACAAAATGGGCCATGGGACACTAAAATGACTCTTTTCTAGTCCCTCATTACAATATCTTAACTACAGTTTTAGAGTTATCAAGGTAGGTCTGCTTGAGCTAACTCTGAGGGGAAGGTGCCAGTGGAGCTGCCTGGACAGGCAAAAGAGTGAGGCTGATGCTCAAGTAGCAAGGCCTGTTTGGGGTGTTTTGTTTCAGTAGGAAACTGGGTTTTGATTTTCACTGAGAAAACCTCTCTTCCACTGAACATCTCTTCTTAGGGTGTTTCTGGTGATCCATTTCCATGGCAGAGCCATTTAAAGCCTTCCCAAGTCTGATCTTGGTACTCTACTTGCAGTTTCTGCATACAGTAGTGCTTGTCTTGCCATGCTGACAACACAGACCCACAAGTACCCATGTCATACCTGAGCCGTGGCTCTGAAATGTTATAGCATGCACAAAGCAGCTGGGAAGGCCCTTTCAGCCCAGGACCCCAGAGCTGAGCATAGTTCCCAGTGAATGACACCAGGAGTTTTTGCTCAGAACCCCTTTCTCCTATGCTGGCTGAATCTGAAGCCACAGCTCTGTAGGACTGAATGGTCTCCTAGTTCACCTGGCCTTTGAAGGAGAAGTGTGGGATGAAAACAGCAGGGACAATATGTGGAGTAGCTCAGCAGGGCACACTCCAAATAGCCCCTGGGGCAGCTGGGATTCACTGAGAATAACTAAGCCTGAGATGTCTGTGTGATTCACATTGGCTTTTTGGATTCCTGTCTAAATATCAGAACCAAAAAATTCAGAAACTGCAGCTGTTAATGAAATGATCTCTTGAGAGAAGCTTTGCACATAAGGGATGCTTACTTTGTGTGTAAAATTTGTTAGGCCATCATTAGCTTTTTTCTTGACCCTTATTCCCAGGATGGTGAAAAACAATTTCATTTGCAAATAATAGATTTCAAAGTCCATGATTTGAAAAATCTCCTTGAAATGGTAATGCAAGCATTGTGCACTGCCTCTGTGGCCCAGGGCTTGCACAGTGGCTTCCTTATTGTATTAGCACTGTTGAGTATTCTTCTCCTGTACTCATCCCTACAAAAGATATTGACAGAGGGATCCCTTTGAGTTTGCCTGACCGTGGAAAAGAGTAGAGATAGGTATTTGGAGAAGAATAGTGGCAAAAATTGTTTTTTTTTTTCTATTGGTGGGATGTATTGAACAACAGCTTTTTTTTTTTTTTTCATCCTGAGCCATGTGAAATAGACATTGTGTAAACTTTTGGGCTGAACAAAAGATTCAGTTAGTCAGATAAAACAAACTCAAAGGGTGTAATCTGGAGGAAAATGAGCAGAAAATGATAAACGGAGGTGAGCAGTGGAGTAGGAAGATAGTCAACTTCATGAACCACATGGCCATCTATATTTGCAGGGGCTGGTATATCCTCTGAAATGGATATGTGGCTGAGTGTAATCACTTATTCTGCATATGTGACCAAAGGACATGGTCGAAAAAGTTCAAAGTCCCAACATCCTTCAGTTTAAATAAAATACTGTATTGTGTTATTAAGACTTTTAAATGCCTATAGTAAAACAGATGCATCACTTTGAACATGTGTTTTGTTATTTTAATATTTATGATTTGAATGTTTTACTTGCTGAACCATTGAACGACATGACATTTCACTAAATGATATTTCATAATTTTACCAAGCTGAACATAAATGAAATTTATGGGATAGAGTTCAGGAAAATACATGGGAGAGAATATGGAGAAGGAGAAAGAAAACATTTGGGGATAGATAGTTCTATAAGCTGAAAGACCTGTCCATGAAGTATTGTTGGGCCAAGATTTTGAAGGCTGCATTGACAAGAAGGAGCTGTTCTGGGATTTCTAGTAGGAAGCTGTTGGATGAGGAGTATGGAATTAGCCTGAGTCAAGAGTGAAATTTCTGGATCATGTTTCTGAAGAACAGTTGTGAGAGCAATCAGGCTGTACAGGGACAGCCTCAAAATGCCCTGCACATCAGAAGTTCTGATAGAACTTCTTTAGAAACATTGTGGTTCTAAAATGAGTGAAATTCAGTCATGCTACCAGCTGCACTGAGTGGATGACATCCTTGTCAGCTGTATTTCTGTCATCCAACAGCTGTCTGGAACCCTAGTTAGAGGTTTCCTTCTGGGCTCTGGGACTCCTGAGTCCACAGCAAGAAGCTTGGAATGCTGACCTGGCTCATTACTCCTGAGCAGAAGAGCCTGGAAAGCATCACACCTTTTCTCCTGCAGCTGCTCACCTCTGCAGTTAGTCTCAAGTTCTTTAGTGGTAACCTGACTTGGATTTGCCAGAAGTTCATCACCCTAAGATACAGCAGTCCAAGTCTTTGGCCCAGCAGCATGGTATTTACATTTTGAGTGCTCTATAGAGCATAGTCCTTGCATGTGGCACATTACCAGCTTCTGAAGGGCATTCAGTGCTAAATGGCCATGCAAGAGGTTTGTGTGAGACAAAACCTTCTCATATCTACTGTTTGGTCATGAGAAAACACTTAGTGCACAAATAAAAAGATAAAAATATGTTTTCTGGTACTGTGTTTCTGCTGCATTTCTCAAAATGAGGCATGGGTTCAAAGCATGCCTGGCACTGCAGTAGTACTTGGTGGATCCTCATCCCACCGAAACAGCTGATAAACTGCAGAAATGCCACTGGCACATGTGACTTGACCTACCTTAGTTGAAGTCAGTAAAAATGGATGGAGAGAGGGAGACCTGAGACTCTTCCAAAGGTGACTCCAAAGTTCCTCTGCTCTCCTGGGACTTTCTTCAGCACTGTGCTTTTTCCAAGCTCTGAAGTGCAGCTATGCTTTAAAAGCCTGACAGAGCCAGAGGCATTTTTTCCCCTTGCTTTCATTGATTTTTCTTGACATGCTGATGTTGCTTTGCAGACAGAAGTGCTCTGTTGTGGCCTGTGTCAGAAGCAGGAGGAAGAGCCAGTGTCAGCCACAGCATCTGGACCAACTGCTCAAGAATCAAATTCACTTTTCATTCATGAGGGAACCTGCTGTGTGGGAAATTGGGATACATTACTTCCAATGGTTGCAGGTTATACACCACAGAGTAATGGCATGGGTAAGCTATGAAATAGCTTTCTGTATGACCAAATGCTGTTAAAGAGCAGAAAAGCCAACAGAAACCAGGGTGCTCAGGCTTGCAGTCAGATTTCTCATTTCGGCCATGCCTACCCCCAGTGCAATTAAGAAGCTTACCAGTTTTCTGAGCAGCAAAGTGTTTCCTCCCCTCTCCCCCTTTTACTCTGAATATGTGGCATGTAACGGCTGGGCTGCAGGTGCCTCTCAGCTCGAGCTCTGTCCTGCAGGAAGGTTCCATCATGGACCTCCTCACTGCCTTAGGGAAGCCTGTTTCCACCAGGCCAGCTGAGGTTGCCTGATTGAGGTAGTGAACAAGGTCCATTTATCATCTGCACCGTGGCATTTACTCACAGAGCTCAGGATACCTGACTGAGAGAAACCCAAGAACCAGATCTGCCAGCCCTGTCAGCCTCTGTCTTCTCAGAGCTTCATGGGAACCTTGAAAAAAGAGCATTTCATCCCAGTGCCTGATTGTGCTGCATAATGACAATATCCTATGCTGCAGGGAACTCCCTTCTTCCTAAATCTCAGTGAAGCGACTCAAGGAACTAAAAAGGCTATATTGCAATCAGCTGGGGAATCACTGCCATCTGATAGCTCTGTAGCATCTGCACTGATTTTCTGTAGGACACTTCATCTCTGCAGGTAATCACGGAAAGAGGCCTGGAAGAGAGGAAACAACCTCAGCAGTAGTGGCAGCTTTCTGGAGGACAGGTTGTCCTGGTTTAGAGAGGCAGGTATCTGCCAAGGAAAACTGGAGTTTTCCCTGGAATGGAGAATATAACCCCCCTTCCTTCCAAATTATTATAATTTTGCAATTAAGGGCTTTCAGGCAAAGATTTGGGAATAGGAACAGTAGTTCTTTACTAGGAATATTAAAAAAACCAAATGTAGTAGTACAGAAAGATAAGCAAACAAAACAAACAGAAAAAAACCTGAAAACCCCTGACAGAGTCAGGGATGTGACCTGACGCCCTGTTGGCCAGGGTGTTAGAAGCAGTCCAGATGAATCCTTCTGGAGTAACAGATGCAGCTCTGTGGAGTAGAGATGATCCTGTAGAAAAGTCCAGTGATGGCGAGATG
>VZUI01071132.1:0-10691 GCA_013401135.1 Cettia cetti
AGCTTAGTGTCATCTGCAAATTTACTAATGAAAGATTCAATACCCTCATCCATGTCATCAACAAAAATATTGAACAGAACTGGCCCCAGCCCCAGCACAGACCCCTGAGGGACACCACTGGTGCCTGGCTGCCAGCTGGATGCGGCAGCACTCACCACTACTCTCTGGGCCTGGCCATGCAGCCAGTTCCTAACCCAGCAAAGAGTGCTGTCCAAGCCACGGGCTGCCAGCTTTTCCAGGAGTGTGATGTGGGAGACAGTGTCAAAGGCCTTGCTAAAGTCCAGATAGACAACATCCACAGCCTTCCCTGCATCCACCAGGTGGGTCACCTGTTCATAAAAGGAGATCAGGTTGGTCAAACAAAACCTACCTCTCCTAAACTCATGCTGGCTGGGCCTGAGGCCCTGGCCATTCTGCAGGCACTGCATGATGACACTCAGTATAAACCGTTCCATTATCTTGCCAGGTACTGAGGCTAACTGGTCTCTAATTACTAGTATCCTCCTTCCCACCCTTTTTGTGAATGGGTGTCACACTGGCTAGCCTCCAGTCATCTGGAACCTCGCCAGTGAGCCAAGACTGTAAATGATGGAGAGTATGAAAACATATTTTTTAAAAAAGCTTTTTACTGTGATGACTGGAAAGATAATTTTAACAGCTGAAAATTCTGTTAGAGTCAACACAATTTAAATTTCTCTTATAAACTGGAATTGTTAAAAAATAGTATATCCAGCTTACATAAATATTGACAGGTGGCATGCAGTACACCTAAAGCTACTATTTAAAATATCAATCATGGTTGCTGGACTGATTTCTTCTATATTTAGATAAAATGTTTTTGTTTGGTTATATTTTAATAAGTGAGAAAATTTATTACATCACATAATAAAAGTAGTAGATTTGTAGATAAATGTCTTAGATGAATGAAACAGAATAATTAAAGGCAAAAGTAGAAGGATTCAGAGTCAAGGAATATAAAGGTAAATGCTAACCATTATTCACAACTGCCAGATTGATTATTTTTTTCTTGATGCACCTTCCAGTTAAGCCAGTGCTTCAGAGTTCCAACTTGAAAGGAAAAATGCACATCCAGTACAAAGGGGTAAATGATTTGTCTTCTGAAAGTTTACTTTGCAGAATGTGAATGTCGAAAGCTGAGATTCAATAAAATATGTAAGTATGTGAGAAAACCATTTTGAAGAACTCAAAGTTAATAAACAGGCTCTTCTGTTCTCATGTCACAGCTTGCTTTCTTGCAATTAACAGGGAAAAATATCAAGTAAAAATTTAGCTATAAGTATGTCTCAGATTATATTTTTTACTGAAGAATTACAAATATTGGAAAAAGTGCACAAATCTCTATAAAAATCTATTACCTGCATACCTGGCATTTTTAAAATGTATTTCTCCTAGTGATGGGCAACAATGTTTGAATAATTATAAAATGGTGTTCTTGGCAAATCAAACTCAAAGAAAAAAATATGCCCTCCTATTGTAAAGGCATTGTTAATATATACTTTTCTCAGTGGTCTTCTATTGTGATCTCAAGATCTATTCTACAAGACGAATGGCTTATGGCGTTAGGACCCCTTAGCACTCTCTTGTATCACTTGAAGGAGAAAGATATGCAGTGGTGGAACTGTACCATAAAATACATGTGTGTTCTTCATCTGTGAATAAACAATAATAACATGTTGGATATCACTGTATTTGATGGAACATGTAACATTCACTTTGTGTATTTATGATGAGCACACAACAGTCTAGAAGACTGAAACTTTTCATTAGGACAGCTAGAAACTAAAAACTGGTTTTTATGGCGTTGCTATCAACTGGGACTTGGAGATTGCTCGGTATCAGAGCAAATTATTTGCAGTTTGTAGGTTAAAAGATGACAGTGTTGTCCCATTTGTAGTATATTTAAACTTTTTTTTTCATTTGGGAATGTAGGAAATAGGATGGCTAGTTTGTGGGAAAAGCATACAAGAAAAAGTTCATGACATTATTGTGGTTAATGGAGAAGTGTGGGGTTTTTTTGTCAAACAGGTACAGAGTGAACAGAACAGTGAACAGAATGGTTCATATCTCTGTTATGTTCAACTCACAGTTGCTTGTATGAAATGTAGCTCCAAATCCCACTGGTAACAACTGAAATTTGGATTTTCCTCAACCCAGACCTTTCTTGATGACTTTAGAGGAGCAAATAAACATTTTTCTGAACAAACATACTTCAAACCCCACAAATTATTGTGCCACAGAATTCCTTTATTTTGAATGTCTCTTACATTTATAGTTCATTGTTTTTCATGGTGGAAAACTGTTTCTTATCTCTTTCACCACCCGTCCTTCCTCCAGGGGGATATCTTCTGCCATGAGGCTCACCAATGACGTGATACATTACATCATCCCATTGTGAGATGCTCCACCCAGTGGGAGCCAACCATTGCTAACTAGATAAAAAGGAGACTCAGGAACACTCAAGAAAACAGCCTGTTTCCCACTGGATTCCAGATGAAGATCAGACCCATCTCACCCCCACTGAACCCTTTTCTACAGGATCATCTCTACTCCAATAGAACCACATCTGTTAGTCCAAGAAGACTGCTTCCAACACCCTCACCAAGAGGGTGTCAGGTCGTATGCCTAACTCTGTCAGGGTTTCTAGGGTTTTTGTTTCTTTGTTTGCTTGTCTTTTTCTATTGCTACATTTGTAGTTTTAATATTCCTAGTAAAGAACTGTAATTCCTATTCTCCAATCTTTGCCTGAAAGCCTTTAATTTCAAATTATAATAATTTGGAGGGAGGGGATTTACATTCTCCATTCCAAGGGAAACACCAGCTTTCCCTGGCAGACCTATCTTCCTAAACCAAGACATTGAGACATTGATCTTTTGTGGGTTTTTGACCCACTCTGGCTCATGTTCAGTCACTGTCAGCAGCATCCCCAGGTGCTTTTCCTGTGGGCAGCTTTCCAGCCACTCTGCCCCAGCCTGTGGCACTGCCTGGGGTTGTTATGGCCCAAGAGCAGGATCTGACACGTCACACCACTGGCCTTAACCCATTGATCCAGCCTGTCCAGATCCCTCTGCAGAGCCTTCCTACCCTCCAGCAGATCAACACTCCCACCCAGCTTGGTGTCACCTGAAACTGATTAAGGGTACACTCATTGTCCTCATCCAGATAAACAATAAAGATATTAAACAGGACTGGCCATGATTCTGTCCATCTTATATTTGATTACCTTATCATTTAAATACCATTCATTACACCACTGAACCATATTTTATGGATTGTTACTTTTCATTAAAATTCTCCAACTATCCAACAATAAATGATGTTCCTTTCTTTTATATCATTCACACAATTTACTAACTTTCCACTTTTCTAAACTTTGATTAAAACCTTGAATGTTTTCTTTTATTGTTTTTAGACCTAACAGCATTAAAAGTTAAAGTTGTGACAAGAAGTAAAGAAAAATTCTTATTCTACATAAAATGATTATGCAAATCTTCAGCTTTTCTGTGGCTCTTGAGAGTAGGGATTCAAGTTTTAATATCTATAGAAATTTTACCAGCCTTGACTTTAAAATTTGAAATTTAGATGCAAGCTTTTTTCAAGATAATATGCTCCAAGAGAATGTGAATCCTAAAGCAAGTAGTTTTCTCAGAATACAGTCTGCAGCACCATACTATAAGTATAAATTATCAAATCATGGAAAATAGGTTTATTTTTAAAAGTGTTATATATGTATTTTCTTGCAATATATTCATACAGAGAACAATTGACAGAATAAGTAGCAAATGCTGTGCTTTCATCTTTTATGTCAAAACACATATAGAAGCCAGTGAAATAAATATGTCCACACTTCAGTTACATGATTTAGTAGTACCTTCATCTGAACTTGAAACCAGAAACAGATGTCTGAATAGTATTTCACACTATCAATCCACAAGTTCTATTGTAACTATCAAGGAAGTAGATGATAATAAGCCTTGTATTTGTGTGTGAGTGAGAGTGGGTGGTGACAAGAACGAGAAAGGGAGACAGTGCCATTACAACACAGTACAACATGACCATTCACTTCGGGCCAAGACAGCAAATTTTCCATCAGAGCCCTATCAGTAAGACGTGCTTGGTCATTCCAAAGTCAAAAGTCAAAGCAAGAATTCAGAGTTCCTGGATGCAAGAATACCAAGCTACTCTGGAGTTCTTTCTAGAAATCTGTTTCCCAGAAATCCTCTAACTCAACTTGAAATACATTTAGGAAAAATGCCTGGAATGATGGTTCATGATACTTAACTTGCACCCTTCTTATACAAATTGTGTGCCAACTTTGGAGTTATTTATTGTAGAGATTACATTAAAGAAAAAAAAGCTTCTAAATGTGCTCTAAATCTGATTCTGCTGATTCTGATGCACTGTGTTGTCTGATAGAATTACTTTAAATTTTTATGTATTCTACACTAAGCTTTTGAGGGATTTATTTTCCCCAGGAAAACAAAAAAATGGTGTATTTTCATCAATGAAATAAAATATTTAAATATCAATGGGTGTTAATAATGTTAGAATCTGACCATGTCTGAAGTTAGCAGTATGTTCTATTTTAAAATGAACATATTTGTTTTTAATTACAAACGTACTTTTATTTCTGTGTTGAAGTGCTTCAATTAATTTACTACATGATATTCTGATAAGAGAAGCAATATGGTCCTGTTATTACAGAACAGGAGAGTTGGTAATTCAAATAATTCAAATCATGGTTTTGTCAGTCAGTCTTCTCATTGTCAAACTGGGATTAATGCTTGTTCCGTCACTTCAAAGATGAAGAGATGTGAAATGCTTTCTGTTTATAAGCATTATAAATATTACAATTATGTTTTATTAAAGCTGAGATACTTTTTTCCCTTCCAAGTTATCTCCATTAGCAGAGCAATGTAAAAAAAACCCTGACAGTTTAAAGAATACTTTAAAATATTTCTCTTGTTCTGGGGTTTGTAGAGAAAGTACTTAATAAACAGGTAATGACATCTATATCTGTCTACCCACAATATTTCCAGATGGGATAAAGAGACCATACAGTCTGATGTGGACTACAAATTTGAGATGACAAGTAGCACAACCCAAAGAAAGAGGTGGTAAACTTCTTAGAGGTAACAATAAGAAGAGGCTGTAGAGGGTACCTATTTATTTTCTGTGCAGTTGTTTATAAATCTACTGTAACATTTTTGTGTAACAAACAAACTCGATCACAAATTTAGGGTACTTTATATCTTCTTAATTAAGAGATAGGTCAGTAAAGACAAAGTAAAATGACTGAAAAATATATAACATTGCAAGTGGATGAGTCATTATCTCATGAGACAAGCATTTATAAAAATACTTAAGATCTTAACTGAATCAAATACAAGAAAAAAGGGAAAATAGAATAGGTAGAACATGCACACATTCAAAGTATACCATTATGCAGGTCAAGTTTATGGAAATACACTCATTTTACTTCTCACCAATGGTACTTCAGCAAGTAAAAATGAAAGTTGTCTACTTGAGTTTCAAAACCTACTACTTTTTTATTTATTTTTTTTTTAATTGGTCAAAACATTCCTCATTTTTACAGTCATGAAGTATTTCTCCTGAGTTCACTGTTTAGTGATTCCTTCATTCAATCTGGTTTTGGACATTTTGGTAATATGACTTTAGGCTTGCCTATGTTGATTTTAAATGTCAAATTAATAGATCAGATCTTCAGACACAACAATTCTTTCATCATGTTTTTCACTGCAGACAGATGTTTCATGAAGTTGTTCTGATTTGTTTGTTCCACTACACTTTCCTCAGGAATTGCCGCAATGTGGAAGGTTGTAGATAGTCATTGCCTTTTAAATATCGAAGATATTACCATTTCAGCTGATCCTTTCTCAAAATCTCAACCAATTTGGCAAAGATGAATTTGGTTGAAAGCCTTCATTAAGTGAGGGGATTTTGGTAATGTAATTTTTGGGTGATATAATTTAAATACATAGTTTGTGCATCACATGTTTAGATATTTACATGCTCTTTCACCTGGTTTCTGTATGCTTTTTTTTTGCTTTTCTCTTCTGCTTATTGTGGAGCTGTTGTAGAAAGATCTCATGTGCATCCCTGCCACTTTTCAGGTTTCCAGAGTAAGTCTGGTTTGGGTTTTCAAATATTTTTTTTTAAAACCTTCATTTCTAAAGTAATGCTGAAAATTGGTATATCCTAAAATGCAAAGTGCCTGAGAAGAGAAGCTGTAATGCAGCATTTGACTCTTTCTCAGGCCTTCTGAATTCACCTTTTTAATGGTGTCCTAGCCCAGACTTCATTTCCTGTCCCATTTAAATGTTGTGAATTAATATTTTTAAGTATTTGAAAAAAACTGCTGAAGGTTATCATTAAGACATAACAGCTGTGAAGTCAACCCCAGAAAAACTAAATATATTTCCAAGGAAATTACTGTGAGTGAATTTAAAATTATGTGATATCAGATTCACATAAATATAAGTCAAAAATTATAACACAGCCATTAAAACTGTAGGTATATGTAGAAACAGTATCAGACATAAAAGTCATGGTATCAAAGCACTTCTGTTAGGGAGATGAAGAATCACCTGCTTCATAGTGTTACGTGTATATATCTTGTGCCTTATTTTAATTTTTTTAGGCACTAGATACATTAAGATAGAGATATAATACTTTAATGTAGCTTCAAAATGCAGAACAAAACACTGTTTTGTGTATTTCATATACAGATCTGTATTAGAAATATTAACACAATATTAAACAATAAATTCACTCTCAAATATTTATGTAGCTCTCCTTTTGGACATGAGGCCTAAAAACACCAGTTGTAAGGTGCTGCACCTGATCATGGCAATCCCTGGTATCAATACAGGCTGGGGGATGAATAAATCAAGTATTTAGGAGTAATGGTTGATGGGAAGCTAAACATGACCCAGCAATGCACACTTGCAGCCTAGAAAGCTAGTCAGTATATTATTATATACTGACCAGTATCAAAAGGTGGGAAGAGTAGAGAGAGAACATTGAGAGGAGCAACTCCATAGACACCAAAGTAAATGGATGTCTTAGGATGCAGCATATGATAAAACCAAAAGTATGTATTCTATTACCATCAGTTAAAACCAGGAGGGGCAGTGTTTTTTACCTCTTCCATGACCCATCCTCCCTCCAGGGAGATATCTGCTGTTAATGGGACATTGAGTCTTGCTGCACAACTGATAAAATTACATCATCCCATTGTGACATGCCCCACCCAGGGGTGGAGGCAAGTATTTCTACCTAGATAGCAATCTTGGAGTCAGGACACCAGGACAGCCTGTTTTCACTGGATTTCCAGAGAAAACTGGACCGATCTCACCACCACTGGACCTTCATAGGAAAGCTACACTCTTCTACAGGATCAGTGTTCAATAGAACCACATCTGTCACTCCAGGAGGACTGCAGCCACTATTTAATTGGATTGCTACCAACACCCAGACGGACAGGGTGTCAGGTTGTATTCTGACTCTGACAGTGTTTTGTACTACTGCATTTTATACTAATTTTCCTATTAAATTGTAGTTCTGACTTGGGATCTCCCACTGGTTTGCTTTCAAACCAGCACAGTGAAGAAGAAGGGGAAGACATGCTCCAAATGCTGAGCCCACATTCCCCTGCAGCTCAAGGTGCAGTTCATAGTGCAGCCCATGGTGCAGCCCAGGGTGCAGCCCATGGTGCAGCCCATGGTGCAGCCCAGGGTGAAGCAGCTGTGCCCCTGCAGCCTGCGGAGGACTACAAGGATGCAGAGATCCTCCTGCAATCTGTGGAGACCTACGCTGGAGCCGTTGGATGCCCAAAAGAGAGCATTGAGCCTGTGGGAAGCCCACACTGCAGCAGGGTTCTTGCAGGGACCTGCAGACTGATGGAGAGGTGAACCCATGCTAGAGCAGGTTTTCTGGTGGAATTGTGATCCTCTGGGAGACCCACACTGGAGCACGCTGTGCCTGAAGTGCAGCATAAGGAAAACTGACACATTGGAGCAGTTTGTGGAGAATTGTTCCTTGTGGGGTGGACTCGCATTGAAGAAGTTTGTGCAGAACTGTCTCCCACTGGAAGGACACCACACTGGATCAGGGGAAGAGTTTGTCTTCCCGAGCAGCAGAAGAAGCAATGTGATGAACTAACAGTAACCAAATTCCCTGTCTCCCTGAGCTGGAGGAAGGAGAGGAAGGGCCTGGGAAGGACTAGGTAGTGAGGAAAAGATGTTCCTAAAAATTTATTTTACTTCTCACTCTCTTGCTCTGATTTTGTAAAATTCAATTTATTAAATTTAATCAATAGCTCAAGATGAGTGTGGTTTGTCTGTCCTTATCTCAGTGCATGAGCCCATCATTATATTTTTTTCTTCCTTTCCAGTTGCAAAGGATAATGATGCAGCAGATTTGGTGGGTGCCTGCATCCAGCAATGATCAACCCACTCCACTCATTCTGCTTCCTGCTGTCTCACACCATTGTTCCTAATGATACTCCAGTTTCACAACTCCTTATTCATGCCCAGAGGGGTAGCATGGATCCTGAAAATGACATCAAGTACAAATTCATAGGGTCTTTATGAATACTAAAACTACTTTATGAATACTAAAGCTATGATGACGAATTAGATTATGCTTTTCAAGTAAAAGCTACATGTAGATAGGAGTTCACCTAAAAAATTCTCTCCCTCTTCAGCCTCCTTAGTCTGGTTTAGGAAGGAGAGCCTGAGAGATGATATTTCCATGTTTTCCTCATGTACCTCTTTGATCTTTCACAATATGAAAGGGTTTTTCTTGGTATTCAACCAGCTGGTCTCATTGTTCTATGGGAATCAGTGCTTATATCATATGAAAAAGATAAAGACCCCCCCCCCAAAAAAAAGAAAAAGGTAGTGTAACTAGAAGCTATGGGTGTGGCACTAGACTGTTTTCAGTAGTGAAAAATATTTGAACTAGATTATTGTTACGAAATTTTACAATTATAGTAAATAATAACTCTGCCTACTTTTATCTTCTATCTAATATTTTATTAAATAGTACTCATTTTTAATGCATTATTTTAAGAGTTCCTCATATTTCTTCAAGCTTCTTCTATACACTCCATTTATATGAGGTACAGTACAAAAGGTGGTTTGTTGTTTTTTGGTTTGTTTTTTTTTCTGGAAGGGAGTCAAAGGTTGTAGTTAATACACAGGAATGGTTGCTCTTCTCACCCCATCACAGTCATTCCATATATCACAAGTGACTTTTTGCACATTTTTCTTGAAACGGAAAAATGCATGGTGTATTATTGATTTCCAATTCTTTCAGATGATACAGAAACAAATAAGAAGTTGGAACAATTTAGTATGAAGTGTCTGTTAAATATCACAAGATCTAAGTTGTTAGACAATCAGCCCATTCCCACTCATCTAATAGCTAAATTTATCTTCACACAATGTTTGCATGAATAGCAAACAACCTGACAGAAATGTGCATCAGCAATTAATAAACAAAAATTCATTGCATTTTTAGTATCACAGTAAAGGAATATTGTACTGGGATTGTCATTATTATTCATGCACTATATTCTTTACATTTGATAAAGCAGAACTTACTTCAAATTTCTAAGCAGACCTTGCTGGGAAGATTATGGCATAATAAAAGAATTAGTCATTGTTTTCAATGTTTTCTATGGCTTCTCATTTCTTTAGACACTGTGAATACCAGCATTTCAATTAATAAGTATTTCGCTGTTTATAAGTAACAGTTTTTTGCTCAATTAGATATATGCAAGTTCTCTTCTCCAGGCTGAACAGACCAAGTGACCTGAGCCACTCCTCACAGGGCTTCTTCTTAAGGCTCTTCTCCACCTTTGTTGCCCTCCTTTGAATGCTCTCTAATACCTAATATCTTTCTTATATTGTGGTGACCAAAACTGCACACAATACTCAAGGTGATACCACCCCAGTGCAGAGTGGTTTTTACCTAGACTTAAGTGAAGCCTTTGACGCCATTTCCCACAACATTCTCCTGGAGAGAATGGAATGCCTTGGATGGGCACAACATTTTACTGGGTAAAAGACAGATTGGTGGGCAAGCCCAAAGAATAGTGATTAATGGAATTACATCAATTTTGTGGTCAGTCATAAGTGGTATTCCCCCGGGGTCAATACTGGGTTCAGCCATGTTTAATAACTTTGCCAATGACCTGGATGAGGGAATCAAATTTCACCTCTGTCAGTTTGCAGAGAACACCAAACTGGGTGGAAGTGATGATGTGCTGAAGCGTGAAAAGGCCCTGCAGAGGGATCTGGACAGGACGGATCCATGGACGAAAGCCACTGGTTGTGCCAGGGGCGGTTTAGACTGAGCAATATGAAGTACTTCTGTACCAAGAGGGCAATCAAACATTGAAACAGGCTACTAAGAGTGGTGACCAATGCCCTGAGCCTGTCATTATGTAGGAGGTTTTTGGACAATGCCTTTAGTAATGTGCTTTACCTTCTAGGCAGCCCTGAACCGGTCAAGTATTTGGATGAGATAATAACCACAGATCCCTTCCAAAACGGAAATTTCCTCCTTTTCCTTTTCCTTTTCCTTTTCCTTTTCCTTTTCCTTTTCCTTTTCCTTTTCCTTTTCCTTTTCCTTTTCCTTTTCCT
>VZUI01071140.1:0-57819 GCA_013401135.1 Cettia cetti
CTGCTTCCCGGCGCTGCTTCCCGGCGCTGCTTCCCGGCGCTGCTTCCCGGCGCTTCCCACTGCTTCTCCTTCCCGGCGCTTCTGCTTCCCGGCGCTTCCCACTGCTTCTCCTTCCCGGCGCTTCTGCTTCCCGGCGCTTCTGCTTCCCGGCGCTCCGCTCGTGGCGGGAGGGACGGGACGCGCAGCGAGAGCAGAGCGAAGGCGGGGAAGGGCAGGGAAGGAAGGGGTGTCCCCTCCTCACTGAAGGAATCCGCACCGGTGCGAAGTTATCGCCCAGAGACGGTGAGAGGCGCTCGGGCTGCTCAACCTGCTGCTGCCGCCGCTGCTGGTAAATGCTCTTCACTTCTTACTTGCCGACATGCCCGGGGCTCGCCTCCCCGCTCCGCCCGGCAGAGCCGCAGCGCTCGGGGCTCTGTGGCTCCGGCACCCCGCGCTGTAATTGCTCGCGGAGTTGACAACTTGTGTGTGTGTGTGTGTGTGTGTGTGTGTGTGTGTGTGTGTGTGTGTGTGTGTGTGTGTGTGTGTGTGTGACAGCCGGCGGTGCGCGGGCTGGTGCCGAGCCGCGGAATTCAGCACTTGGAGAGGTCATTAGTTGCATGAGTTCCAGGGAAGGAGGATTCTCTGTGCCTCTGCAATAACTGCCGCTGCTGCCTTTCTGCACATTAATCCTCATCATTAACTGCTGGTATTTCTTATATTTTCACGGTGTTTTAATGTTGTCTTTGTTTTTTTAAGCTGCTAGTTTTTAATTTATTTATTTACTTTCTTTTCCCCTTTTCTTCCGAGATTTTAGTAGAATGTTATTTTTTTTTTATTTTATTTCTTCAGTGTTTGCCAACAGTGTGGGAAGGTATCGCTGATTCACAAACTATTGTCCACAGTGCGTCTCGGTTAGGAACAGGCAGCAATAGGAGAAGGCAGGCATTTGTATTCTGAAAGGGAATTTAAAAAAAAAATTAAAAAATGCTGCTTTGCATCATTGCTGCAGATTTGCGGGAAGCACTGAGGGACGGTGATATTTTGTTGTTTGTGAAGGTAGTAAACACAGAAGCGCTTTGGTGTTTCACACATAGCCCTGCGATTGAGCTGTTTGGGAATTGCTCTCGATAATAAATTCCTGGCTGTGGAGGCAGGGATCGCTGGCATGTATCACATCCAGCGCTCAGACAATGTACCGGCGTGTGCTGACACCGGAGCGCGTCCCTGCTACACCTGCCGTGGAGTGGCACTTCGACAAGAGACTGGTTTGCCTCCTGCACACACCCAGACTGAAATTTAAATACGGTGCCTAATGGGTGCGAATTGAGCTCGTAACTCTCTGTCTTTGAACCAGACTGCTTTTTCAACACTTCTTGTTAGGGTGCTTGTGTAAACATCTATTTGTAGCAATTTCGGGAGATTTAATAGTACTGATGTCTTAATATGTGCTTTTATGCCTTTATTTTTCCCTTCATGCTTAAGTGTACTGTCCTTCTAAAATGCTCAGAATGTAGTGGCAAGTCTTGTCTCTGTATGTGCGTGTATGTGTGCGTAAATATTTAAATATTTATATATAATGTTTGGCTTGTACTTGTTTAAATTCACAGAATCTTGTGTTATGTGGAGGAAACAGGTATTATAACAGAATTAAAATGCAGGAACACAGAATTAAAGGGGACTCTGTGAGGTTCAGTTGAGTAGTTAGATTATGTAAGATGAAAGACATTCACAATGCATATGTCCTAGAGAAGTAAAGTCTAAAAGTAGCAGCATTCTAGCATTGGATTCTACCAATTCTTATTTAAGAATATAAAGCTTTGCTGTAACAATACGTAATGCAAGCCGTCAATAAGTCTCTGTAGACATCCAACATCCTCACAGGGCACTTTATGGAACGCTGCTTAAAATCTGTTGTAATCAATCCACAGTCTCTGTTAAGGGCAGAGTTGATGGAAGAGTAGTGTCACCTGTTAGTATGGTTACTTTGGGTAACTGAAATAGTTTACAGTAGTTGTACAGACTCAAAAGTTTTTCTTCAAACTTCAGAGGAATTGAAAAAGGTGGTTTTTAAAATGTTTGCATTTGTCATTCAACTGGTACAGAACCACTGTACAGAATAACGACTGGTACTCTTCTAAGGGGCTTATATAAGTGCTAGGTAAAGTCATTTTTTACAAGTGGATGACAAGCTAATTTCTTGCTTTGTCAAGATTTGAAATACATACAAACAATGTCTTTGAGCATCATTTTCCTGTGCCTTGTCAAATCAGTGACCAGGCTGATGATTAATTTGGCTTGGCCCGTATACTGAGGTTTCTAGTTGCTGAGTAATAAATAAAAAACCTTCATTACACCCATATAGACTGTGTGGTATTCAAAAAGCCAACTGTGAGGTCTGAGCTTTAGTTTATTTTGAGAGGAAAACTTTTCTAACAGGGCTTTCTTAGTATCCTGGCAATGCCTGAGAACTCAAAGAAGTAATTTTTAATCCAATCATTAACACACTTACAGCATGTTTTTAAAGAATAAGTTTTGGTCCAGATAAGGTTTGAATTTTTATTCTGCTTTTTAAAAAAGCATTTCTACTAAGGCAGTGCTCATAGGAAACAATAACATTTTAGTTCTCTACATGCTTATTTTTTATAGGGATAATTAAAATAATTGTCTTTCTGTGTCATTAGATTTCAACTGCTTGTGTAGCATGGGGAGAATTAACACGTGAACATCACTAGTAATGTTTTCCTGTAATTAAACTGAACTGTATTTTAATATTTTAATATTTCACACTAAAAGTCAAAGCTGCAGGAAGGAATTGAGGAGGCACTTTCTCTTGTTAGGTCACAGAGATTACCAGTGGTTATTGATTGGAGGGGGCTGATAGTTGCATTTTGTTGCCTTTTAAAGAACACTTTTATTTCTGATATATATATATATATATATATATATATCAACTTTTCATATATGGACATGATTTTTTGGCATTTTCCTGTCAAATATTGACATTTTTGTTTCTTCAGTCAAAACAAATTTCCTGTGAACAATTTTACTGTTAGGGTAAGCCATGGTGTTAGCTGTATTAATGATTGTGTGCTTAAAATTATTTAGAACCACCTAGAAAAGGGAAAATATTGAGTTCAATCAAGGTCAATGTTTAGACTTTCTTGTCTGAGAGGTCAAACTAAACCGAAGGTCAAATTAGATGGAGACAAAGCTCCAGCCACTATTAGACTACTCAAGTCAATATACCAATGTTTGAAAAGCTGTTTAGTGTTTGTTTGCAGTTTACTGTGAATTTAATCCCTCAATCCTTAATGTTTTTGGCAAAACTTGCACATAGGAGCACCACTGAAGTCCATGCCTAAAGATAAGACCAAAAAATTATTGGGCTGATCCTTTAAACAACAATATTCTTTTCTATAAATGGATAGCTCTAAAAAGTTTGCCCTTCCCTGCCCTGGATCTGTAATAGAAAATACAACTTACAATATAAATTAAATTCATTTCTACTAAACTAATTAAGATAAGAGATGTTTTAGTCCTGACTTGCTCTTTCAGAAGGTTAATATTTAATGGAAATGGCAAGTTTTTTCCCAGACGCTTTTTTTTTTTTTTTTTTTAAATGATGCTTTACTTACAATTTCACAAGATCCTTATCAGGAAGAACAGTTTTATGTAACACTTAACTGTGCTACAATAGAAAAGAAGGTTTTGCTGCTACTCAGTACAAGTAGAAGTGGTCCCCACTTTGTGGCCGGAGGTGTCACATCCCGGAGCCTTCATGCCAACTGATGGTGACTCATCTTTATAATTTCTTCCTGCACAAAGCAGCTCCTGCACAGAGTGCTTTTAGTGATGTACCAAATGACTCTGGCTGTGTCACACTGTTCCAGCCACAGACTGGAGCGGCTTTGTGTCCTGCTTGTGTCTGCAGCCTCCAAGAGCCCCTGCTTCTTCTGCTCCCGTGTGAGAGTGGCTGAGCCGAGCGGCAACACAGCCCCCCTAATCCACACACGGATTGAAGGGAGACTTTGGGCCCTTCTCTGTTAGCTCAGTTTTGTCTCACAATTATTGGTCTGCACTGGGATCCCATAATGCCAGGGAAGTTCAAGTACATTGTTTTAAATCCACCTTGCCAACTAACTCAATATAATCAGCTAGACTTTTTGGATAAGCAGGAAGAGTGCTAAGATTAGATATTATTCATTTTTTATTATTTTTTAAATAGGATCTTTTTAGTTGAGTTGATTGACGTTCAGTGCCAAATAGTAATAAATTGTCTACTTTCATCTTTATTGCTGAGCATTAATAACCCAGTAGTCATCCAGACAGGGATGTAATTATAAGATTTTTAGTGACAAGCTGCACAACATTGGATTACAAACTTTTATGTTTAGCTGAGCAGGTTGTGAATGGATACATGGTGCACACACTGCGTTACACCAGTGGCTCTATTCAGACTCATTCTGGGCAATGGTTAGGGAAACAACTGACCTTAAGTCGTGACTTTTTCTTTCCCTCAGGAACAGTTTTATGAAGAAAAAGAAGATACATTTTATTCTCTGGTGAATGGTAATAAAGCTTCACTGAGGCAGGGTGGTTTGGCTTTGGGGATTTTTTTAGTTTTGTGTTTGTTTGCTTTTAGTTGTTTTGGTTCTTATATTTTTAACTATAATGCAACTCAATATGGTGAAATTAAGAACCGAGTATCACCCTTTTTGGTTTTGGATAATAGGGTCTTAATTCTATTTTTGTTCTGAAGAGACTTCGTAGCCAAAACACATTTAGGCAAAATATTAACCATTTTAGTTAATGGTAATAATAAACATTAGAACCAATAGCAACCATTCAGAACTATAAAGGTGTTTTAAAATAGTATAAAATACCTCAGTAGATGCTCTTGAGGGATCTTCTTAGTAGTTTGGGGCACCCTGCCTTTACCTTTAGTAGCAGCCTTTAAAACTTTGAATTGGTCTCAGTTCCCCAGATTTATCTGCTGTTTCTCAGCCCACACAGGCAAGGAAAACACCAGGGCTTATTCAGAGGGGTGATGCAAGGCTATCTAAAATCCTTAATGAGCGTATCAGTGAAGCCCTTGAGGATAGAAATAGCTTCTAGGTACAGTCTTTGTGGAGAGGGCACGTGAAGAACGTGGGTAGGCACCAGTGGAAGGCCAGGCCTGGACCTCTGCCTTGGAAGAGGCACCTAAGCAATGGTTTAATCTCAGGTGCTGCCTGGGGAGAGCAGTTTTGTTCCAGGTGCTGTTTGGGGGGAGCAGTGAAAGTGACAGAAACAAAATTGTCTTCTGCTGCTTATCCCGGGCCATGTCAGGGCACAGGGATGGCAGCCAGTGTAAACTTTTTGGACTACAGCCTGGAAGACCCAGAGAAGCTTCTTCCACTGGTGAAACAGGTGATGAACAAAAGCAGAGCCTGTCTCCAGGTGAGGGCTCCTGTGCCTCATGGGAACTTAGAGGTTGTTCCCTCAATGCTGAACAGGGTTGTTTATTTTTTTTTTACTTACTATTATTATTGGGGGATGATTTTTAGGAAAGTTGCATTTCCTAAACAATTGAGTTAGGAGTGTTGGTTCTGCTGTGGTTTGGAGTGTCTCTGCAGTGTTGGCTGCATTGTAGAAAACTATCTTGTATTAAGAGGTGTGGATTACTGTATTTAAGTGGAAACTATAAACATTCTTTTGTGAAGCCATTGTGTAGGAGTGTAGGGCTTAGATGTAAAACAGCAAAATACAGGAAGTCCTACTAAATATAAATAATAGATTTTTCCAAAGCTTTTTCTGAGTTTAATTGTCTAGTGACTTTTCTAATCTCTCTAGATACAGGGGAATAAGTTCGTAATAGTGTGCTCCAAAACTTTACCACATACTAAACCAATGGTAAGCACCTTTTCCAACAATAACAACATCAAAAAAGTTTCATATTTAGAAAGGCAGAATACCAGATATTGAAATATAACAATGACACTAGAGAAACGCTTTCTGATCTTGAAAATAAGGTTCACTTTACTTGCCAGTGTTTCAGGAAATATTGTGTTTGATTCAGATTCTGGAGGAAAAATGAGTCAATTGAAATAAAGTAAATATTAAATTCATCTAGTATATAAAAATGCATTCCCTAGGGAGATGTATTGTACACTTCATGCTTGCCACCTTAAATGAGTTTTCTGAACCAAGTAAAACAAGTGATATGCAGTTCTGCTGTCGTTGTGTAGATACCTAATTGACCATAGAGAATTCGCCATTAAAAAACAAGAAAAAAAGATACTTTTCATCCTAGTTCCTAATTATAGTTGCTTTAGGGTTGGATGTGCACGTGCAGGCTCTTGGTGCATTTGGTTTTGGGTTTGTGCTCAGGGATATTCAGAAAGTCGTGGTCCTTCAGAAGGTGCCAAGAGCATAGTCTGGAACATAGACTTTTCTCTTACGGGATGTTTCTAGAAAACATCTAGGTGGACATTTCTTCTAACTTTTCTCCAGGTACTTATGACACAGAGAAAATATTTTCATATTGTCCATGGTTTTTAGGAAAGTAAGCTCTGGTTGGTATTCTGGTTTTCCATGAGAACATACAAATGTGAGCATCCACAAAAATCAGTCTTGAAAGGATAAGGACAGAGTTTTCTCTCTTACTTCAAAAAAGCTGACTGAGAATTAAAATTAAAAGGATTATTTTTGGGTCTCACAAAAAAGATTTTTTGTCAGAGCCCTTCCAATCAGGGTAAAGTTCTAGGCAGATCTTATTTTGTAGAAGAATATTTGAATGAGTTCAAACTTGATACATTTAACTGCAGCTTTGAGTAAACACAAAAGTACCATGGAAGTGGATTAGCATTTTTAATAATCTTGTAGCAGTTTGATTTGTTTATGGTGTTCCTATAATGTGTACAGTTACATAAAACATGATTGAGTTTCTGTAAACATATATGTGACATATGGAGGTCTAGCTATCAATGAAGATACAGAAAATTCCCATAGTGAATGGCTTTGATCAGTTCCTTCTATTTTGAGAACCTGTGGCCAAAATATCAGCTAAATAACACACAAAAACCCTGCTAAGGAAAACTGTAAATTGCTATTGAGAGTGAGGCAATACAGAACAGGTTTTTAAAGAAAGTTTACTCTTTAAAGATGAGCAGGTGCCTAAAGGATGATGAAAAAATCCTGTTAGCTGTACTCTTAAGTTCAGTTCCTAATGTCCTTCTGGATTTGGTCTTGAATTTGTGGATGTGGAAAATCCTTGAGAAAACAAACAAACAAACAAACAAACAAACAAACAAACACCTCCCCCAAAAAAACATATAAAAGTATTTCTGTTAAGTCACCTGAAATAAGTGCATATGTTTGGTAGTTGATTCTTCTCAGGAAAGATTTATGCGAAGTGGACTGTCAGGTAGATTACTAATAATCTAAAAAGCAAGGATAGTAATAAAGATTTGTATATAGCCTTGGCTGTGAAAGGAACTAAACCTTTTTTGTTTTTGCAGAGAAGTCAGCTGGCCTTACTTCTCTCCCTGCATAGAAACTAACCTAAGTCTTCTCTTTTTCCCTGTCTCTCCAGCTGCTTGTTGTGGGCACAGAGCAGCCTGAGAAGAAGTCTTTTAGTGCAGTGCTAAATTTGGAGGTCACAGCTTTATTAACCAATTCTGAAGTATGTGGTATTGCAGTGCAAATCCTAGCTGACACCAATGGCCTCAGCTGTGGAGTAAAAGAATAAGCTGTGCAGCTGTCTTTTCTTTCAGCTTTTCTACCTGCTAAGGAATGCTGACTGAAATCCAGAACATTGTCACCTTCTTTCCTCTGTGCAACATACCTGAGGCTGAGAGATGACACGAGAGTGGAGCTGCACATATTTCACAATCATGGCAGTGGTCAGGACCAGTGCTGAAGCACAATTTGCTTCAGCATTTTTCTAGTCTACCAAAGTCTCAATTATTTTAGTATTTCTTATAAAGCAGGCCCTCTGAAAGGTGGAAATGGTACTTTGTGTCACCATTGCAGGGCAAAGGACAGACACGCTGTGGATAACCAAAATGCCTTGCACAGGAAAAAAGCTGAGATAGTGAATCCTCAATGGATTGCTGTCATCACTCTCTTCCTCCTGCTCCCTTCAGATCATTCCCCACCAAGGTGCCACCCCTTGCTTCAGCAGCCTGCCTATAAACAGCAGTCTCTTTCCCTCTCGGGCATGAAGAAGGGGAGAGGGAGAAAAACACAGGGAAAAAGGTAACTTGGCTAATGCCTCAGGTGCCCTGGGGTGTGTCTTTCTCTCTCAGAGTGCACTGGGGGCCTGTGGCTCCAGCAGAGCATCGCTGTTCTGGGTGAGCACCCAGAGACCCTGCATTGCTGGGGGCCTGTGGCTCCAGCAGAGCTGTCCTGGGTGAGCACCCAGAGACCCTGCATTGCTGGGGGCCTGTGGCTCCAGCAGAGCTGTCCTGGGTGAGCACCCACGAGAGGCCGCGCTTGCCTCGGGGCAGTGCAGGGAAGAGCTGGCAGCTCCTCCTGCTAGCGTGTGCCTTGTGTTTCCAGTGAGGATTAGTACCTAATGAGTTGAATGAGAGAGACCTCTCCCTTGGCTTTCACAAGCAGATGTCACTGCTGGAGAGAAGAAGTGGTGAGAGGTGAGGAGAACCTGTGGATTGCCTGTGGAGTATTTACTCTTCTATTGAAGCTCTAATTACCTTACTACAACTCTTCTTCCATCTCTCCAGTAATCCCAGGGGCCTCTGTAAGTTCCTCTAGTTCAACTGGCATTCTGTATCAGCTACCTCCAGGCTTAAACTGCCTTTCTTTTTCCTTTAAAGGAGCAGTAATCACTTCCCTCTGTGTTTCTCAGTCCAAAATATAAGCCCTTAATAGATTTCTCTTTTACAGAGCAGCATTACCTCCATGCCAGTCACTCTCCCCATAACCTTTGCTGACTGTGAACATTGGAGTTAATACATTGTCAGCTCTGTAAATCTTGTGTTGCAAGATTAAAATTACAGTTGTACCCCACTTACCTTAAGGCCAGCTTCCAGACCTCTTCCCACAAGGATATTGGGATAGAGAGGTCTGTGTCATTGTCTTGGCCTCAGCAGTCTTCTTGGGAGTCAGAATCTGGAGTCTGTTGATACCCCCCACATCGATGGTCATTCCCTGCATGCCCGGTGGCTCCTTGCAAAGGAGACAGCCTTTCTCATTCCTCTGCTCTTGCAGAAGAGAAGCACTAGGAAGTGTGGGGTTTAGATCCTTTATAAAGCTGCTATGATTGCTGCTTTGTTCTGCCTCCATTTGCCAAAGGTTTTCCATCTAGCCCTGGATACAAAAGAGTCTCTGATTATTGAAAATTTCCTGGTCCCTGGAACAAAGTGTTAGAAGTCTGATGTATAGTCAGACTGGGTTAGTACTTGTCAGATGAAACCTGGTGGGTATTCAAAAAGTATTTAAGCAGCTTTTATGAAAACAAGTAATTCATCCTCTGTATTATAGAATAGGAAGGTCTTTAAATTTGCAATATAAAAATACTTTGATAAAATGACAGTTAAGCCTGAATTAGGTACATTTGACTATTAGGGTCTGATCCTGAAAATAGTCATTCTTGCCCTGCTGTTGTTCAAGTGACTGTGCATGAGAAAGGATCACCTGCTTAGGGCAGCCTCTACTAGAACACGTTTTTCCTACTGTTGTTCTTTTGCAGTTTAGTTTAATTGATACATTTGAAAGAAGGACACTTACAAGATGGTGAGATGCCACTTCTGTTTTGCTAATGAAATGCTGTTTTGTACTTAGTAGACCATAATATTGGCACAACAGAACCTATCATTTATAGCTAGTAGGTATTATTTTCAAACTAAGCAGAAACAAACATATACATGAGCTTGAACTTGGAGTAGTTGAAGTTAATTTATGCCTTGCAGTGATTGCAGTGATTTGGGATCAAACCTTGCTTATCCATGCTGCAGTTTTAGCTGGGTAGGGAGGCTCGTTTCTTGTTTCCAGGTGTTTTTCTTTAAAGAAAAACAAAAACAAATGAGGCTTGGCACCACACATTGCATAAAGAATTGCATTGCTGAGGTTAAAGAAAATGGTGCTTAATACCTGGTTTGCCATTGCTTTCCATTGAGGCAGTGTGAGCAGAAGTGAAACCAGGGGTCTCATGGTAGTTCAAGAGCAGCTATGTGCTACTCCATCTGTGTCTTGCCTTGTTTGCAAGAAAGGATCTTGGCAGGCATGGCAGATGGGAGCACTATGGCTGGTGTGCTGGTTCCTGGGTCCGGATAGTAAACCAGCAAAAATGTGCTTTAAAAATATCTTGCTGTCTTCCTTCTTACATCACTTTTCTACTCCACACTTAAGTCTGGCACAGCTGGATGTAAAGCTCCAGGATCTAAGCTCTGTAACCAGGGGTTATCTGACTTAGCTCAGGCAGTTCATGAATATTTTGGACTGTATTTCCCCAAATTTATTATGAATGCATCTGTCTGTGTCAGAAGTCATGGTAAGCATATTCCTGGGTATTTTAGCATAATGCTTGCCGTGTCAGGTGTTGGGTTATTTATTTCTTGTGTCAGGTGGTGGTTATTTATGCCATGACCCTAAAAGGAATCTCTTTGATTGGATGATGGTGCTTTTTTTCCCTTCCACCTTCCTTTCTTTCTCTTCCCTACCCTGCTCTCCTCGGCCATGACATTGCTGGGGAAGGTTTTACAAGTATATTTTAAAGTTTGGAGTTGACTAATTATCTTATTGCCAGAAGTTGTATGTGTACTTGGTGCCATTTATTCTGTTGTGTATGATTTTGTGTCCATTACCAGTAGATTGTAGCTAAATGCTGAATGTTAGGAATTGATGTTTATTCCCACTTTGATTACTTGGAAGTCCATAGAGCTGTTTATTCATCTTCTCTACTTAGCAATTGTTTAACATCCCAGTTTGCTCACATAGTAAATCTGTAATAGCTTTTTGTATTATAGAAAACAATCCTTCCTTGGGTAAGGAAACAGTGCTGCAGGATAAACTAATGCATTGAAAAATAAGTTTATTCTCCACTTAGGAAAAGGGCTGTTGCAGTCCTGAAGATAAGGGTCTGCATCTGTTGCCTCTGAATAGCAGACAAAATTCTGCTGGTCCATTCACGCACTCAGCTCACAAACTGTGCTGTCCTTCCAGCCCTGCTGCAGTGGGTGCCTTTGGGAGCTGGATTTACTGCCTGAAATGGATCAGTTTTGTGGAAAGATGTGTGCCTTTGGGTTTCCTAATTATGCACCTTTTGCAATTGCAATTTTTTTTGTTTGGTTTTTAATTGCGAATGTTTCAATTAGAAAGTGTTTTGGAAGATAGAAGTTGGATGATGTTCTAGTAGTGTAGGAGGGAAAAAATTAATCCAATTTTTAATTTCAGATAAACAGCTTTATTATAGAGGCTATCTTCTCCCTTTGTGATTAGTCTGAACGTGGACAAGAGTCTTTTGGAAAAAAATAAGCTGGCTGTATTATTTTGGAAGTAGGTGGCAGAAAGATGCTCCATTCACTGATTGCTTTTAGCACATTATGGAACCATATTCTTCTTTCAATTACCAAGGCTCAGGTTTGGTTGAATAATGTTTAGCCAGTGTAGCCCTTCTCTGTAAAATTCTCCAAGGCTGGAATCCTTTGGTGAGCAGGGTTGGATGTACCTCCCTGCTGACCAGGACTGTGCCATACAGGTGCCAGAAGCACCTGTGCCTCCCCCAAATGAAAACTGGGTGACAACACTAGAATCCCAGAGTCACCTTGTTTCCCATGTCCTTGTCATCTCTGAAGTCCTGTTGACTAAAAGCTGAAATTCTGGAATACAAGAGCTGAGCTTCTCTTAACTCCTGGGACACACCTGACAAGGAACATTTCAGTCTTCTCCAACTTAATCCATTATCCCCCTGAGTAATGAAATACAGTGGCTCACAGTGGAATATGGTGTCTCAATGGGAAGCATGTTTTTGGGAAAACTGAGTAAAATAGATCTTGGAGTTGCCTGCTTTTCTTAAGTGGTTTATTTATAGCTGTCTCTGAGTCTGTTGCCTGTGAGTTATCAAAGACTTTGCAAGATGAATTTGCAGTTTCAATGCAGAGAGTAGCTTCTTTCACCATGAGACACACTTTTTCTCCCCCTCCTCTTTCCTGCATGTGTGTTACAGTTAAGGCTCCTCATTGTTATCTTCTGAGTGTCATGACTTGCAATGGCAGAGACATTATCCCTACATGGAAACAGCCAGAAAAGGAATGCTTAACCTGGCTGTTCCCCTAGTTGCCCCAGCTACCATTTCACAGCTTTTGTGTTCTGTTCACCACAGTTTTGAGGTCCACAGGACTTCTCCTCAGACCCTATTGTCCTTCTTTTCCCTTGCAGGAATTCCAGCCAGAAAGATTATTTGTTCTTTACCCCAGTTGACACAGTTGTTCAGTTCGTGTGCCCTTTGAACAACCCTGCTCTCCTTGGGACATCCTTAAGGCTTTCACCAAGTGAGACTGAGATAAAAATTAGAGAAAACAAATAAACCCCAAACCCCAAATCCCCTTTCAAATGATAACAATAGTAAAGCACAGTGTATCTGCAGTGGCTGTGAAATCCTCACCATTACAGATATTACAGTACAGACAAGCCAGCCATCCATCTGGGATGATAGAATTACCATTGATACTGTCCTGCATCATGGGGACAGATTAGACAACTTTGCAGTGAGGATCTCTCCCAGCTGTATTTTTCTGCAATGTACTGGACTAGCACTTCGTAATAGAAATAGGTAGATTTAAACAGATGTCTATCAAAAACCCTCCAACTTTCTGTAAGGTATGTTTCTTAGAAATCAAAAGTATTTCTCAAGTGACTGAACTGGAATTTTGAGTTAGGATGGCAGAAAACATGGGTAGTTAGGGAAAGGCAAAAATTTTGTTCCTGGATACAAAAATCCTTGCAATGACAAGGCAGGATATTGTGTTGTTTCCATTAAACAGGTTTTTTTTTTTCTTTTCAGGCTTCCTATCTAAGCAAGCCCTAACTGTATGGAAAGAAGCTAAGATTGTAAGATAGCTGTTTTACTGAGCTGTTCTGTCGGTGCTGCAGCAGCCTTTGTAACTACATAGCTGAAATTTTGCAGTAATAAGTATCTGTATATTGCAGGCAATTCATTTGGCATTGTGCATCCTAAGAACAGCATCCAGATAGCTGCTGGGACTCCATCAAGCGCCATGCAAAGACAATGACAGTGCCCTTATTTGGTGACAGATCTGATGTGAGAAGCAATAGCCCAGAAAAGTAGATCATGATTTACATTATACAGGGACACTGTGAGGAGAGGATAACGGGAGCAAAGTCTTCATGGTAGTCCCTGGAACGCACATGAAACGGACAAGATGAACGATTTAAGCTATAATAGCTTTGTGAGGGAATGCCCTGCCTCTCTCCTTGTTTCCCTGTATTGCATCTTTTTAGAAGTGGAAATAGATACCCTCTGTGACTACCACTGTATCAGTACTGCAGAACAGCTCCTTGAACTCTGAATTCCACTGAGGTATCCCCAGATGCCCTAGATACTGCTGAGGCTTTCCCTAGAAAACAAAATGGCTCAAGAAAAATGACTGATTATCCAGGCTGGCATAACCTTCCCACATACTTTTCAAATATAAATTACAGTGGAATTAGCAAGTAAAATATTGGATATTGTCTCTTTTAATGCTGTCCTTTGAAATTAATGGTAATGATGATTCCCCAGTTTGGAGTACATGGTAGTGGCTTTCTGGTGACTAATTGCCTCAGTCAGTAATGTAATAGATTCTTGCAACATGATAACGAAGGAAATTCTAATGAAGGTCAGATAGCAAATGGCTACTGAATTGTTAGTTTAAAAAATCTGTCAAAACGTGTAATAATTTCTTCAGGTTTTGTTAGGAAGGCTTTTTCACCCTGGTGACAGAGCTGTGATCATTAAAGGTATTTCAGTGATTTTGTGGGAAACCAGACCTATTCTGTCAGGCTCTTGAAGAAGGGAATTAATGCTGCTTAGCTTGATGCATGATGTTGAAGTCCAGCTGGGTTTTCAGACTTGTTAGGGGCAAGGCATTTTTAAACCTGACAGTGCAGGCAGGGCTGTGAAGTCTCATTGTGCTGTTTTACAGCACAGCCATCATGGACAGCCCAATGGCGAGATGCAAGGGAATAGAGCACTGTGGGGAGACAAAAGTTTCCTACTACAAACCTTCACTGGAGATGACTAAATCAGCAGCTTTGTGATGCAAGAATACCTGCCTTTTAGATGCTTTCGGCTTTGCAAGTTTGTAGGGTTTTTTTGTTTGCAATGTTGTGAGCTGTTACAGCAGTGGGATCCTACAGGGGGTAGTGGTTGTGTTGATTTGGATTAATGGATGAAGCTTTTCATGTTCAGGTAAAGGACTTTTACAAGGACAGTGGAAGGAATATCTTGTGTCTCGTAAACAATCTTGGAAATGCATTTCTAAATTGTGGCTAAAATCAAATGTGTTATTGTAGAACATTTTTTTCCTCATTTGCATTTGTGAATCATTCATCTGTTTATCATCAGCTGGTGGTATTTCTGTAGTAAGTGAGTTTCCATTAGAAGACTCATGATGAAACTGCCTTTTCCTGTGAATCAGTAGTTCAGAGTGAAGGTAATACTGCAAAAGTATATTTCAAGTGAAGACTTGATCAGCAATCCTACATAAACCCCTTACTTCTCAGGATGTGTTTTGAAGAAGCACAACACCATATCGGCTGTTACTTTGTTTTTGTGTTGAGATAAATTTGTTTGGCTTTTGGAAGGCTATGCATGTATGCATTTGATTTCCTTCAAAAAGAAGTGAGTGTGGGAAGTTTCTCATTATTGGTTTCCTGAAGATGGAAGAGAGATCTCGAATTTGTGTTAAGAGGAGGTGTTGGCTATAAGATTATTATTGAATTAAATAACTCCTATCATGCCTATTAAGCTTTTTAATACTAAAATATTGTTGCCTAGTTTGAGATTGGTACCTGAAAACTGGAAAGGAATATAGATGCTTTCTTTTCTAAAAAAGACTCTAAGTCTTCATCAGGTACTAAGAGACTTCTAATGGTTGATTTGAAAAAAAATTTTATTCAATATATTGGAAAAGGGGGTTATGCCTTACTTCAAGATACAAAAGAAAATCACAATATAGTACAAAGTACAGTATAGTACTTGATTGTACTACATGTACAAAATAGTGTTTTAAGATTAGTTTTTTCCAAATTAAAAATAAATCAGGTTAGAACCACTGCAGAAAAAATATCTGTGTACTTCATTATGTTTCATTTAGCAGTATGTTTCATTTTGCTGTAGCAAAACTAGGCAAATGAATACATGCAGTCTGCAAGTCTTAAATAATTTTACTATGTTAGAGAATTTAGAAAAAACTCTTAAAGCTTTATTAATTTAGTTGCTCATTTTCTAAAACATTTCTCCCTTTAATTTGCTTCTCTGTTACACTTTCTACAATATGCGTTTTTGGGGCAAAACCCATCTGAACAGATTTCTCATACGTCTTCAGCGTAGCGATTATTTCTGTGCAGTGACTGTTAAATCCTTGATTATGCTGTGGGAAAAATTTAATAAAGTTACCTAGTTCATTTTCTGAGAAGGAATAGCTGTTGTGTTCTTAATACGTTTGGTGTGGCACTTATGGAGCTTTCCGAGGTGAGATGTAAAGCAGGAAATTTATATATTGTTTAGCTGCTGTACTGAAGGTTACAAATTCGTTTGCTTGTTGCAGCTATGCAGAGTGACAGGAATGCAGGTTAGAGGGCACAGAGTTAATGGTCCTGCTGGCTCTGAATTGGTTATGGTCCTAATCTCTGTGATTTTTCTTGTCTGTGATGCAGAAAACTAGAGAACGTGTTTTGTCTGTTGAGCAGTTCACGCTGCTGCCTGATGACCAAGGCTTGTCAAAACCAATTGCATAACATGCTGTTGTTATCTAATATTTACCTTTTGCTGGTGCAGTGCAAGCCAGGCCTGGGTGTTGGCAGAAGTGCTTGGGCCAGTTTTGTGCAACAGCAGAAGTGACTGCAGCTTAGTCTCTGTTGCCTTTAAAATGCCCTTGGTAAGAGAAATGGCTGCTGCCCTGCAGCTGGGGGTGTAGCCCCTGCTGGGTCTGTGGTGAGAATCACAGGCTCATTAAGGTTGGAAGAGTCCTCCACAGCCATCGAGCCCAGCCTTTGACTGATCCCCACCCTCTCAACCAGACCAGAGCACTGAGTGCCACGTCTGCTTGTTCCTTGAACATCTGCAGGGATGGGGACTCCCCTGCCTTCCTGGGCAGCCCATTCCAAGGCCTGACCAGCCTTGCAGAGAACAAATTCTTCCTGATGTCCAACCTGAACTTCCTCTGGCACAGCTTGAAGCCATTTCTCCTTGTTCTGCTGATGGTTCCCTGGAAGCAGAATGAGAAGGTGTCCCCTGAGCCTCCTTTTCTCCAGGCTGAGCCCCCACAGCTCCCTCAGTTGCTCCTCATGTACTTAATCACTAAAGCAGAAGTACTAAATGATTGGATTATGCTGATTCTGAAGGGTAGGAATTCTAAGATTTGGTGTTGGGGTGAGTTCTTTTCTCCTCTTACAGCAGTTGTGCTGTTTTATTGTTTTACTGGTGTGGTAGCCAGTGTGAGAAAGTGGATGCTGATTCTTAAGAACAGAATTTTCATTTTGTAATCTGTGACAAGCTGACAGAACATGAGAAAACATGATGGTCTTTCTCCCTCAGACGTATCTATCTGTCTGGGGGTGAACACACAGCCCGTGACAGCAGCCTGTGCAGCTAAAGTACATGTGATGATTGCATACACAGGGATGTGCCTGGGCATCTCCAAATTAGATTTATAACTTATTGGGGGAAACTTTTTAAACCCAAGTCTTTCCTTCACACTTTATGACCTTTCATACTTGATCTCAATCTACCGGCACTTTGAATTCTAGGCTTGTCCAAGATGTATGGAATGGTGAAGCAAGGTTTATTCCATTATTCTCATTTCCATGTTCTCTGTTAGTAGACTTTTCATTTGTTGTGTGTGCTTGGAAGTGGAATATTGAAGCCCAGATAGCTGTGGCCTGCTACCTTCCCACAGCTGGAAATGCAGGCGCCCCCTTAGCCATGATTTCTCTCTCTCACAAGGTATGTGGTAAGTGTAGCAAATGCCATGAATGAACTTAAAAATCTCATCTCACCTGCAGCCAACTCTTTTGATAGATCTGAAGAAAATAAGGTAGTCCTTTATCCTGGCCACTTGAAAGTGTCATCTATATCATCTAAAATTTGCATAGTAAGCACATCATTTTGGGGGAGCTTGGTAATAAAAAGTGTGTGGTTTATCACCTTGGTTAAAGGTGAAACAGTTCAGAAACAAGAAGTACAAGAAATAGGAATTCTGTCTGTGATTCAGAGTGCAAGTACTATGAATTTCTTTCATTCTTTCACAGTTCACAGAAAATATATTCTCAAAGAGACTGTATTTTATAATACTAAAAAAAAAAAAAAGCTGCGATAGCTATATTGGATTTTTAAGTCAGCTTTGATTCCTGCCCTGCTGAATAGAAATGGGCAGTCTGATGTGGAGTCTTCAGAATGCTTCACAGGTGACAGTCAAACACCTGGTGTTATATCGAAATATATGGCAAATAGCTCTGCCTCAGACAAGTGCTCATTATTCGACCAAAGATGATTTTTTGGTACACTCTCTTATGCAGAATTGTTGAGACACATGAGAAGAAGCTTCTCATTTGTATTTCCTTCTCAGTATTTGAGACAGATGATGGAGAAGCTAACGTTTCATGGTCTTGCTGCACTTTCTGTTGCAGGAGATTTGAATGATTGCATCCCCATCTGGTCATTTGATGGGAACATTCTGAAGCTTTAACAGTCTGTTTAGATTCAATGACATTTCACAGCTTGGAGAGATCTTCCCCAGCATTACTGTGCTGTCTGATTGAGTCTGCATTTACCAGAGATTACAGTTGTGATTATATAACCAAGAGATGCAGGCAGATAGATAAAGATGAAAATCCTTTGTATTATTTGGCTTTGATTTGTTTTATTGTGGGTTGTTTTGTTTCGCTTTTCCCTCACAGATTGGAGCTGAATGTAGGAACTTGAGAGAAACAACTAGAACACAGACTAGAGAAAAGAAGACAGTAAATTGCAGTTGGAAACCATATAAATCAGGGCTTTTGAGAAGGTGCATTGCCTTCACGGTATACTATATATATATATATTTATATATTTGTGTATATATATTTTTTATATATATATATATATATATATATATATATATATATTTGTGTATGTGCCTACACACATTTGTGGGAAAGCTTACAATGCAGATGCCCTCACTGTGATTTAAGAATTTTTTTTCTACAAAATATTCTTCTTTGTTAGTTGTTAATTTTTATCTGACCATTTTTTATTTGGGTGACAGTGGTAGTGGTAAGTAGTTGTTTTTCAATAGAAGAATTCAAACTTCATTAGGAAAACAAAGCTATCTTATTTGCCATCTTATTCTTTATGGAAGCAGGATTTTATACACAGGCACATTAATTACAATTAACTATAGCATTCTAATTTGTTGACTTTATTTATTCAGAACTCTATTAGTGTTAAACAATTAATGGTAAGTTGAACTTTAAAGTGGATAAGAACGTCATTCTAAGCTGTAATAGCTTAGTGGATGAGCATATTGTCCTAAATTGGCTTAGCTGCATCGTTCAGTGGTGGTTGTATACAGGCTGTGTAATTGTATGATGACTGAATGCTATTAAACCTATCTCTCTTTTAGGTACACATCATGATATCATAGCAAACGTTCCTAAAACTTCCAGCTACAAAAAAATGTTGTTGTAAGCACTGTCTTTAAATGTTCACTCGATTAATTCTAGATCAATTTGCAAAAATATACAGGTCAGAGGATTTAACTTATTCCCTAAATCTGTTTTTGCAGGTGTGTTTACTGTTTGGCAGCATTGCTTTCCAGTTGTCCTGAGAGAAAAATTATTTTACCATTTGCTGAATAGCTTTATTCTTTTTCTATACACTTTCACTTACACAGGATTTGCATTTGTAACACGTTTTTCCATTTAACATGCTTTATATTATTGTAGGAAAGGGAGAAGAAAAATCGCCAAGCTGTTTAAAAATTCAAATAAATACTTGTTTGTCCTGTGAGTTACATTTGAATTCATTTTTTTTCCCAAACTGCTAAGTGCAGTGAGAACACAATCCATTGATGAAGTAATCAGTTTTCTAAAATAAAAATATGCTAGCACACACAGTTTAAAATAAATGTCTGTAGGAAGGATATTTTCTCTTTGCATTTGCATTAATGTGCGTGGGAAGGATATTTTCTCCTTACTTTTGCATTACAACCAGATGCACACGCACACTCAGACACAGCTATTTATCTCTCTGTATTTATAAATATAGGCAACTCCTTTCAAGCCCTAGTAAGGCAGTGTGTGTAGTGGGAGCAGTCCAAGACAGAAATAGTGTGACTGAAAACAGCTGTTGCATCCTGGTTCCCCCACTTGCTCCCAGGAGAAATAAAATGTTGCTTATCTCCAGACAGTAGTTGATTATTTTCTCCTACGCCTTGCCTGGCTGTTAGTGGGCTCATGGAGGAGATGAGGCAGAATCACAGCACCACATGCTCTGCTTACCTCCGAGAGAGGGAATTGTGCCCTTTGTAGGCTCTCCTTCCCCGTCAGCCAGCCAGCAGTGGCCTACACAGGAGAGTGACTAATTCGTGCTCTCTGACCTTCTGCATGTAAAACAAGCAATATTATCATCCTCATTTGCACTTCTTTATTATTTGCTCTAGTGATAACATCAGAGGTTCACAGATGGGTTTGAAGTGCCGCTGTCCTGGGTTCTGCGTGTGCAGGAATTGCAGCTTGCCCAGGAGGATGAGGGATGATGTAAACAGACTCCCGAGGGATCCCGGGGCTCAGGTGTGCTCCCTGCTGCAGGGCCCAGTGCTGCTGTGCTTCCCTCCTGCTCTGCAGCAGCACTGGCTGCTCCCCAGTCCCCGGGATGCCAGCACCCCCAGGGCTCCTGCACAGACACGGTCACCTCTGCTTTCCTGGCTTACCCTGTCCAGTATCACTACTAAGGAGTTAAGAGGTGTCTTACCTCCTGCCTCATTTCATAGACTGCCACAGCCTTGAGAGGGGATTATTTTGTGTTTAACCTGCTATCTTCAAATCACCACTAGCTCAGGTCAGGCAAGGGACAAAATGATGACTGAAAGCAGTCAGTGTTCAAACAAAACAACAGCAATGTTGCTACAAAGGGTGTAAATGAGAAGATTCTTTATCAGTTTTTAACTAAATGATTTCAGGAAGTTCTCCCTCACCTTCCAGCTGTCATCCCACCTGTAGGTTTTCCTGACTCTCTTTCCTTTTGCATCTAGTATCTCTTATAACAGGTGTTGCAGAGAACAACTTCTTGGTGAAACATAGCATTTACTGCCTATCCTATTTGTCCTTGGCCTTAAAGGAGAAAGTTGTTTTCTTTCTCTCCAAAACCGGTCTGTTTCTTATACCAGAAAACAGTCTGGCTGTTCCTGTAAATTAATGGGTTTTGTCATTTTCTAGAAGCTCCCTGTCTGTTACTCATGTTGTGTTCCCTGTACTTACCTGCCTGTTGGTGACTCCTCCTGTCCTCTTTTGGTGATTCAGAGTTTATTTCCCAGCATGAACTCTGTTGTTGTTGTTTTTTCTGAACTTAGGATTTCTCTGTCTTCATCCTTAAACAATCACAGTTGATATAAATGTCAAAAGGAGGTGAGTGTAGGTGGCTCCAGATTGAGAAGAGCGCCATGGTAATCACCATTCTGTGAACACCAGGGGCTTGGAGCAATTGACCTCCATCATCACAATTTCAGAGTACAGAAACACAGGGTTTCAGAGGCAAGGCAGAAGCACAGAACAGTAGGTCATAATTAATTGCCATTTTAAATGACACCTTTCCAAATTTTCTTTTGACTCTGCCCCTCCCTGGCCTTTGTTAAGCAGCTCTCCAGAGTGTGGCTAAGGATGCTGAACATCATCTTTATCAGATCACATCGTCTTGAACAGATCACCCTTACCATGAGTGCACTTTCACTCCATTTTCAGTGGTCTATCAAGAGCATCTTCATTAAGAAACCATTTTATATCAAGGTTTTAGTGGGTTTTTCTCTTTGCCTGTCTGTTTACAATTGGCACAACAGCTCTGCTTTTCTCTTTTGGCATACATGGCATATTGTATAAGAAGTTACTTCTGAAGCTCAGGATGGATCTGGTTTTGCTACATCACAAGTATTTTGTGGTCCAAAATCAGGCTGTGTTGACCCTAGTGAGCTTGGGGGTTTTCCCTGAATCTGTGGATTCAGATTTGGAGGAAAAGGCAGGATAGATGTGGCATGATGACCCCACACTCCTTTATTGCATAAGAGGGAAAACTAAGCATGTGTGTTGGGAGGGAACAGATGTGGACAGTTAATTCTGTTGCCCTGACCAAGTGATTAAGGGAATTAAACCTGGCCCATTCCATTATGCTGAGTGTCCTTACACCCACTCCTGTTTAGAAGCAAAATGCTGCTTAAAGTGAAGAGTTATTGAAAAGCAGAGCACAAAACAAACATTATCAATCACACAAGTGACATCTAACCTCTGTGCCTAAACACATGCCTTGATGAATACGAGATTTCATTGCTGTGATCCATTGAATTAGACTTTTCAAAAAAATAATAGAGCGAGACACCCATTTGAGTTGTGCTTTGTGATTAGACTTCATGAAAATTGCATCTATTAAAAAGGAGTTACAGAGTAAATGCACACAAAAATTACAGTGGTTTTCTTTATAGTGTTAGGATATATTTTGATACTAGTTTTAAAGAGTATTGCTCTATGCTTTTGTATCAAGCCTTGCCCTAGGGTGATGATTTAGAATTTTTAATTTAACTTTGTCTGTCATGACAAATGTAGAGAACTAGACAGGTGGGAAACTGTAAAGTTGGTTTGAGAGGGAATTGTCAAGTACCTCCACTTCAGTGGATTTAGCAAACCAAATTTTACCAGTATACCATTGATTCTTGCTGACGTAAAAGAACAATGTTATTTGTAAAATATTGCCATGCTAAAAATTTGTAATTTTTCATAATTAAAGGACCAGAACCGGTCTCCTGTAATTTTAACAGATGATTAAAGATGGGCTGCAATCTTGAACTTCAAGCTTTGACTTCAGTGTTTGGAACTTTGTATAATGTGGTGAATAAAAAAAAGAAGGGTTACCAGCAGCTTGACTGGCTTTTCAAAACCTAAAGTGTTTTTTGCTAAACCCCAAATTCTGGTAACTGTGTAACTCATGAAATGCTCTTATTTATTAGGATAGAAAATTGACATTCTCAGCCAAAAATAGATGAAAGGCAGGAAAAGGGTGAAAGTGGATGGCAGGTAAGTTCAGCAGCAGTTCTTTATAAAGCCTTTTCCCTCTTCCATCAGAAGAGAGAGCGCTGTGATGTTTCTGCCATACCACACCCTTAGACATACATTATGCTGTGGAGCCACCCCAGGCAGGTGGGTGATCAAGAAATGTGGTGGTTCAAGGAAATGGCCTCTCTTACTTGGACTCAAAATCTGTGAGGATGCACAACTACTGTTATGCCTTCACCCTGTCTTCAAAGCCTCCTGCCTATGGGTGAGGGCAGCAAAAGATAGATATCCTATTCTCTCTGTTCTTCACACTCTCTGCTTCTCTCAAGGAAATATTGGAGTCCAGCCTTTTGACTTTCTGAAGCCGTAGCTGCAGCATAAAAAATAAATTGCAAAACCTCCCACATGTTTCTGAACAAGAGCTGTGAAACTCTTCTTTGCCAGTTGTTTCATTCTAATACTCATCAATATCCTGAGCTAAAGGAGACGTGCTGGAACTGCCCATAGATTGAGGACAGGAATGTTGTAGCTGTTAACTCCCTGAACTCTTAACTAAGTGGTGTCATTGAAGCTCTGTGGATGGAAATGTTGGTGTTTGAATTTTACAGAAGTTGATAGCTTAGACCACTGCTCACTAGGGAAGCATGTTCAAGTGTATTTTTCAAGTGTTGATACATTAGACTGCTTAATTTTATGGTCCTGTGACTGAATGTAATTAATACTTTTAAATTAATTTAAAGCAATCTACTTAGCATTCTGTATTCATAGGAATTAATGCTAGTACCTGTGCAGAGTTACCTTGCAAATATTTGTGGGTTTTGCTGCTGTTTTGTAAACAAAATGAAAGCCTTTTATTTAAAATGGAAAAAAAAAGTTTCTGTTTTTCAAAACTAAAATAAGTCTAATGAGAGTATTCGAATAGGAACTATATTTCAGCATTAAAGAACTAAAATTAATTTTTATTTTCCATGCTTGTAATGTGCTGCAGAGTAGTCAATGTCAGACACATTTTTTTCAAGACATTGAACTTTGTTGCTTTTCTTTTACTATGGCAGTACCTGGGGCCTCAGTTTTTGGGCATATCTTAAACCAGTTGTTCTCATAACTTTTGAGCTCTTCAAGGTGCAGTGGTTTTTGTCAGTCTTTGAATAAAAGGTGTTTCTACACAAATTTTAACTTTACATATCAGGAGCAATTGTATGCTAACATAGTTGGACTTTCACTGATTTTAGGGCTCATCTGTTTTGATTCTGGCTATCCTTTATTTCTGCAAGCTTTGCAACACCACATATATTCTTACATAATCTTTCAGCCTGCTGCTTGCAGAAGAAAACTGATAGGAGAAGAATGAATTTAATAATGATGAATGGAAATACAATGGGCTGTTCTTCTTTGTTCTTACTTGGAAGATTTGTGAACCTGAATAAGCTCTTCTCTACTCCTCCTGCTTCTTGCCAGTGTTGCACCCATGGCTGGAACAAAGTAGAGACCCCCTGGAATTTTTTCCCCCGGGCCACGAAGGGATGGCCCCTGACCCCTCTCCAGGCACAGGAGTTGTACAGGGAATTGATCAGAATAGAAAAAAAAAAAAAAAATGAAGTGAGATTCAGAAGTATGACTTTTGTTTTTCTAACCTGTAATGCAGTATGGACTTTTTTTCCTTTCTCCTTGTGCAGACTTTTAGATACTCTTCTTGGTTTCTAACAGAGCAGGATGACCCAGTAAGCCTTACAGTGGCCAAACAGGCACGTGCCTTCCAGTGCCCTTCTCTGGGAAGGTGGGAGTGTTGGTGAAGCTGCATGCAGTGATTAATGTGGAAGGATAGAGAGGTTAGGAGGGTGCATTTATGTGTGTATGTCCATGCATTTATTTCTGATAACATAAGTTGACATGGAAAAGGTACAATAAATTCTGGGGGGCTTTGGCTTAATTACCAGGTTTTTCTGGTTTCAGGACAATTTCTCTTTGAAGTGTCCAGCTGATGTTACACACAAATGGTCTCTCCTAACTTTTAGCTGCTGTCTTTTGCCACACAACTGTTGGTGTGTTCTATTAATCTTGCAGTCATTGCCCTTCTGGTGGAGTGCTGTTTGATTTGTATCCTGCAGGATTTTGGAAAGAATGGCAGAAGGAAAGACAAAATGCAAAGTTAGAAGAACAAGATAAAAGAAGAGTCTTGGATCAAATGCTGCAATAGCAAGCAGCATTTTCTTTTTATGTCATCCTAAGTCAAACACAAGGTAGAAATACCTGGGATACTTCTTGTCTAATAAACTAAACTGTGAAACCACTGCGGATCTATTCATCTGCAGCAAAGAATCCTCTCTGCTGGTTATTGTTACTATACTGGGGAAAGGAAGGAAAAGAAAAGAGAAAATGCTTCATTTTTTTCACTGCTGTCATCACTCATCCTAATGAGGACAAAAAAGGTTACCTCTACTAGGAGCACGATGCTTTCATGTACTCTGAAACCCACCTGTTCACTTCTTAATGAGGATGTGAGGTTTGGAGATACAATGATCGTGTTAGGTTATTTCTGAAATACATTACACAAGAAATAACTGTCAGCTGCCTATTTGGTAACCAAGACTTTTTAAATTCAGGCATCTTATGAAATGGTCTTGAAATAAATTTTGAAATCCTTTATTCTTACTGGTTTAGATCTTGTCAAGTGTCAGGCATCAGCAGTATTTGAGTCTTGGGGGTTTACAAGTTGCATTTTATGCAAACATTCTTCAGCATCTGCACATATAATTTGCAGTATATATGTATGTATATGTAAATAAATATTCAGATCAGCATTGTGGTTTGAATTTAGAGAAGATGTGACATCTATGAGCTTACAGAGATTATTAATAGGATGAAACAATTTTTCATAAGGTATTTTGACATATCTGACCCATAAATTTCACCTGGTGTTCTGCTTCTGAGTTTGTGTATGTGCCTTGGAGTTGAAGTGTCATCACCATCCTGTGCTTTACAGCTGGAGTGTAAAGGGGAGTCTGAAATTATTAAGATGAGCAGGATATAGTTTTATTTTGAGACTGAAAGCTGTGGGTGAATTTAGAGAGGCTTTTTTTTTCTCCTTGGAAGTTAGGGCATACTGCACACCATATTTCATACTAAACAAGACATACAGCTTGTTTTTATCTTGCACCTGTGTGTTACTCCACTTGCTGCTAAGTGTGGAAAACATAAGAAGTCTATCTGTAAACTTCAGTGGTTAAAACTGTCTTGAATCTGATAGAACCAATGTGTTACAGCCTCATTTGTGGTCACTGGAACCCCACAACCCAACCAAAAACAGCGTGAAAACATTAGCTTGGAGCTTTGTCAGTGATCATAAAGTTAACCAGATTTCTCAAGTCCTGACTGAACATCTTTAAGCACCAGGATGTTTTGCTCCACTCTCTCCATTTTGTTCATGTTTTAGCTCCTGTTGAAAGCTGCTCACAGAGGATGTACCTCTACAGGCAGCTGCCAGATCATTTCAGCACTTTAGGGGAAAACCCAACACCTGGGCTTCCTCAAGCACTTTTACATAGAGCAAATTTGAGTTAGGACAAATTAGTATCTTTGTGTCTGTAGGTCATTTAAATTAGGCAGTTCACGGTTGCTTCTTATGTTTATACTTTTGTTTCATTTAATTAGTCTGCTTTATAACTTGACCTTATGACTTCCAGTGAAGCACAAGGGTTTTTTCAGCTTACTTGATAACAGAGAGATCTGGCTGTTCACACAGCACTTGGGGGTTTTGTTTGTTTGCCTTTTGGTTGCTTACATGGTGTATGATAAGAAATCAGCTTGCCTGGGAGGCACAGGTTTACAGTAGCAATCAATTGCTTCCTCTAACACAACACAGTTAAACTTGATGGAAGAATTGCTTAAGTTGATTTGTGCTGAATAGCTGTCTGTTGTCAAAAATTCATTATGGTCATTGGCCTGCTAATAAAAGTAGCTCATAGAGCAAAGTAATTTTGAGTTAGAGGAGCAGATGTAGGCTCATTAGTGTCAAGGAGTTCACTATCAGGAGTTCAAGCTGAGTAATGATTAGCCAATGGAAAGTATGACTTAAAATCTTAACATTGCTTTAACCCTTGCACATACACATCTTTTGAGGGCCAGATTGACTTGCTAATTTACAAAGCAGTCAGTGTGTATCAGACTGATTGAAAATCTGCTCAAGAGGTGGCGGGTGGGGGTTTGTGGAAACTCAAAAAGACCAAGTTAATTCTCAGAGTGAAGAGGGGAAAGTGGGGGCACGTCATCTTGCCCCCTCCTCCCCCATTTTATCAAGGATCAGGTGGGAGATTGATGCTCTTCGTTCCTTGAATTTTTGAGGGCTTCCTAAGTAGTGGCATGGGCTTCACCCTAACTCTGAAAGTATCTGTCTGTGTGAATGAAGAAACACATGAAGATTTCTAATATTATTGCAGCATATTCCCTCAGGTCGTAATAGAAAGATTAGTGTTTCATAAAGATTTACATAATAAAATTCATATTCTGATGAAAAATAGATTGTGTTTGTGAGAAATGACCTCTCACTTTAAAATTTCAAAGGTTTATTAAACCTTAACAAGTACCACAAATGACTGAATAAGGAAAAAGAGCAGTGCTGGGAGCGTGGAACTGAACCGCCATGTGCTCTCCCACAAAATGGCTGCTGTGCCTTTTATACCCCTGCTGTTGCATCAGGCTGCCCTGGCCCCGCCCAAGGCCTGCCAATCAACTCTTCCTCACCGTCCATTGGTGGAGATGGCTTCCTTGCAGTTTGATTGGCAGTCAGGTGTTGCCATAGTAACAAGCCAGCCCTCCCCAAATGCCCCCACCGCCAAGGCCATCCTGTGGTAAGGATAGAAGGAGGAGGGGAAAGGGAGACTAAATCACAATAACGTGGCTATACGTCATTAAAACGTCTCTTAACATACACATATAATTAATCTCTTAATTGCATGAGCCAACCATTTGCATTACCCATCTATAACATGTTTATGACGCGAAACTTCTGCAAGAGAGTCATACACAATCATATGTTAGAGACGTGTAACATTTTATCCTTCAACTTATTTTTCTTCCTACTGTGTATTTTTTGTTCACGTTCACATAAGTATTTCCTGTATCTGGTAGATAAACTCAAATGAAATGTTTGATAGGTATACATTGGACAGAAATTCTTCTACTTCTGAAATATCAGCGTAGCTGTATCTTCCCATCTGCCTTTTAACTGTGATTTAGCTGCGAGCTGAAGCACAGTCCTTTCCATTAATCAGCACTGAATCAACTCTGCAAGCTTTATACTAAGATTTAAGTGGAGAAACCTTTATTTTGAAGCTTGCCAAACTCCACCCCTGAATTTTCTTTCTCTTGTAGGAGCTGATAACATCACTTAACACCTCAGGACAATTGGAACACTATTTCTAGTGGTGATTTAAGTGATAGTGATAATCTCTCTTCCTGCTAGACAGACAGAATGCTCTAAGCTTAGGTCTGCACATAGAAGTAAAAAGAATATTTCAAATGCATTGTTTGAAAATATGTCTATTGTTTAAAATTTTTCTTCTATAAGGATTTAATACAGCTTTTCTATGAATAGAAAGTTGGTTTGGGTTTTTTATCCAGGCTATAAAGACAGAGAAAGACGCAGCAATAGCAGGTTTATTTGGTGCTGGTTGAAAATGGGAATTATCACAATTCCCATTATTAGAAAACTGCAAAATGAAACTTCTAATAGATAGCAAAATACATTTTCAAAATAATAATAAAAAAAGCTTTGGACTACAAAATAGATAAATATTCAGGATAGTTGTAGATGGAATTTAAGGTCACGTTTTTGAGAAAAACATTATCCTTTAGCTCAAAGATCTGATAAATAACTATCATTTCCTCCCTTTCATTTAACTGTATGTCTGTATTTATCAATGTAAGTGCAAATATCTTAATTTTTAATTAACTTTCTTGCAGAAAGTATGTTTTAGCCATGCTTATGTTCCCATGTGGTCACCTGGGTGCCTTTTTGTGCTTGTTATGCCACTTCTGTGACAACCACCTACACTGATTTATGATAAACAAGAATACTTACTGTTAGGTGATGGTTTTGCAAGAAGTGTCTTTTCTTCAGTCTACTTTATCACTGTGTCGCAACTTAATTTTGCCTTTCAAAAAGCTCATTTGTTGGCACAGAATAAAACTGTCACGAGCACACACAGTGAAAAACATCTCTGAAAAAATAAGGCAGATCTTGATCTTTTCCACCTAGGTAGTGAGAGCATCACTCATCCCATTCCACTGGTCTCAGCTCTAAGGGTGTAACAGGATGGAAGTTCCATAGGACAAGGAGACCACAAATTTTATTTTTCCCTGTTTTGACTTTTAGGTAGGCAGTGTGGTAAATGTTGAGGAAGACAAATCATGGGTCACTGGAGAAATTCCTTTAATAGGATTTTGTGATGCGAGGAAGTATAAATCCATCGCCTGCCAGGCATAACAAAAATGGGAAGATGAAATTAACTAGTAAGACATTACTTTATTCTATCTTCTTTTTTTAATAATTTTTCAATTGTCATCTCAGGTTCTTCTGGCTTACACATCATAAACTCTTAAATAAAATGAAGAATAGCATTAATGTACACTATTATTACAATGTGAAGTAATATTTGGCTCAATAAATGAACTATTATCTGTTACAGTATCTGTCAAAGATAGGGACAAATGTTTTTTGTCTACTGGTCCGTGTATGGTGCTCTAAAGAGAATTTCCAATATACATGTGCCCAAATTTTTAATTCACTATTTACATGTCTGAATTAGTAAAATAAAAGAAAAACGGTGAGTACATTAGTATTTAAAAGATATTTTTATAGAATAAGCTTTCAGCACTCAATCAGGCCAGAATTCTATATTCAATTTTCCTTTATTAAAGCGAGGAGATCTGTGTAAATCACAGCTAGATACTCAATTTACCCCTGAAATCCATATGCTCTGGGCCCACCTGCTGAAGCTGCAGTGCTGTCTGTGGTGTGTGCCTTGCCTGGGCCATTTTACTTAGCCCTCATCCCTGCTGTGCTCAGCTCGGGGCTGCTGGGCAGGTGGGAACACGAGCCCTTGGCAAGGGCACGCGGGCACAGGAGAATCCTGCACAGGTTCTGCAGTTCGGGTGGAGGCCCATCTTTAAGGATCCTGCACTTTGCAGAACAACCAGACTGCTCGGTGTCTAAAAGGGCTGCAGAGTGGGTTTGCTTTGAGGAGTTGGAGGCTTTCCTATGAAAAAGACTTTTTATTCAGTGCTTGACTGGCAGACTTGATGGATAAGTTGGGAATATGCTTCTGGTCATCTAAAATCTGTCTGTGTTTTGGAGTATTAATAAGCTTTTAGAAAAACTGTGCTGTGGCAGTGCAGGCTGAAGTGTAATGTTGTCACAGATGTGACAGGCAGTGCCACTTGACTTCCTTGGGCTTGAGGGGATGGGACTGTGCCACCTTCCTTGAGCTGGGATCACCTTGCCTGTGCTGCCCTGGTAGGAGCTCCTGGGGCTGGGGAGGCAATGGTTTGGCACTATGGAGCTCCCTGAGGATTACTTTCTGTGTTTTCTTTGAGGAGAATGCTGTGGTGCTGTCTCCAAAGCAAACAATACCAGATTTGAATAATTTAAAGTCAGTACCAGCAAACCGCAAGCAAACGCTGATGGAATTATTTCCTATTTTCCCGGTCCTTGGAACATGTCCACATCTCTGGCTGTCCACCATGAAGAAAGGATAGACCTGAGAGAAGCTGGACAGGAAGTTATTTACTGGCTGTGTCTTACTGCAACGGTGGACTTGTTTAGGATCATACAAAAAGCTTTATTTTTCTCAGTTTCTTCCTTCTTTGAGCAGTCTCGGTAATACTTTCCTGAATAATTTTATGCTTGTCAATTGTACTGTGCTGCTCTTTCATTAACAGAGAAATGAATATTATCCTTGTTACAAAAAGAGCTGAAGTCTTATATGGGTCACAAATCCTGTTGCAGTTTCTGGAATTCAGACCTACTTGTCAGATCAAAGCATTTAAATTCTGCCAAGGTACTCCTTCTTAACTTTGACTTTGTTTTTGCCAAGGCTGCATATATAGCATAGTCATACGAGACTATTTGGATATTCTCTCACTAAATATTGGCAGTGATCCATGTTAGCTGATATTTACATATTTGTATTTAAATGTTGGTGATAATGTGTCTTGTTCTGTTAACCTTTCTGCTAACTAAAGTGATAGCTTTGTATTTTAACGTTGATTTTATTTTACCCCTTATTCAGCTTCTGATGTTTATTTTAAACAAATCCTTTCTTTGGTTCAGCAGCACTGCAACAGTACATACAGAGTTATATTAAAAATATATATATATATATATATGTAACTATATATATGTAACTATATATATAAACTAGTTAGGTTAGCACAGTGCAGTAAGACGCATGGAAGCTAATTCTCACCTCTAAAACAGAAGGTGCCTCTAGGGCTGTTTTAAAGACACAAGTTTATTTGCACTCTTCTTTCCTCCACTCAGAGGCCTTTCTGAATTAGTTTGGATAGTGCTTTCTGAGGAAAGACTGGGATTTTTTAATATTATTTCTGTGAACACTATTTTTTTCATAATTAAAGTATTTTATTATTTGATTCCAAATGCCATTTTCCTCTTGACATTAAAAAGGATGAGGTGATCTCCAAACGAAGGAAAAAAACCTGTGATTTGTAGTTTATATTCAATTCACTTCACACTGTTATGAATTTTTACTTTTTCCTTTTATGCAAAAAAAATTAAAATACTTTAGTACAGTTAAAGTCAAGATTAACATCTCTCCACATGATTCAGACACTGGTCCCACTCTTCTGACCCCTCATTAAGGTGTTTTTCTTACACCTAGTCACAAACAGAGCCGTGGTAGCAGTGCTTGGGCTCTTGCTAGATGATCAGGTAGCTGTGATTGCCAAAAAAAATCTTGATTTTTAATTTATAAAAAATAAAATAAATTCGTTCTTGGTGGTCATTTTTCCATTACAGGCAGCAACTACTGGAGTGTGTTTTTCCAAGGCATGCATTTGAGGTGATCTAGAAGATGATGTTGGAGTAGCTCCAGCTACTACTGTGGATCTTGCCTACTGCATTGCTTCATCTTGGTGTGTTTCTCCAGCCCTGGGATTTATTCTTTATAGAACTTCCAGCTGGTGTCACCTGAATGCTTCACCTCTGCTGTTTTTCCCTGTGTTTTACTTCTTTAGAAATCCTTTGATCAAGAGATCCCAAAGTTCAGAGTGTGCTGCAAGCTCTTTCCTTCCCCTTATGGAGGGAGCTGTCTGTCCCTGGGGGAGGAGGGTGCAACTCAGTCACATTTTGGAGACCCGGTGTAAAAAATGTAATTCTCAGTATGTGCAGCTTTACAGGTGTAAACTGTTTTCTGGCTCTCAGGTGACTCTGATCTATTGTCTTTTATGTGTAATATAATATTCTATTTACACAAATATTTTGAAGTTAGATCAAAAAGAAAGGTTAAAAAGTAAATAGATTATTTATGATTAATAATTCTGCCCTATATGTGAATAGTGGGAGAATATTGACATCTGTTACTGAGGTAGCAAAGCAACAGATGATGAAAATGAGCACAATAGCATTAATAGCAATGCTTATCTGGAAGTTGTGGTAACATGAACAGACTTTTTTAAGAATGAAGCTTTTTTTCCTGAGGAGCTAAGATGGCTAACCAGAATTCTTTGGGATTTAAATTAGGTATCTCACTATTTCTGTTAACACAGTGTGCCCAGTTCCACTATGATAGTTTATCATGCACTTCTGTGAAGCTGAATATTTTTCTCTGAGCTTCAACCTTGGAACATGGGCAGTGTTTGTTACAATTTTCATTATAAACTATTATGTAGGGCTCCTGATATTCACTAATGAAAAATCAAGTTCTTGAATATCCACAAAAGTAGGTTTATTTTATACATCTTTTATATATTCATGTCAAATTAATACCTATACATTCCTGTCAAATTAATACCCATACATTAATGTGCTCATTAATGACATAAGAAAGAAATTTTATATTTGGATCTTTTACATTCCTAGAGTTTTAATATTTATTGTTCTCTACATTAACCTTGTTAAAAGCATTGAACTTGTGCATAACAGTTCTATCACTGCACTGGAATCCTGTTCCTGAGTACTACGTGTCTGTTTGCCTTAGAGAAGCTGAACTACTGCCTGTAGGTAGCTTTTGAGGCTGAATTTGCTGAGTACCTATGTCTACAGCAGCGAACCATGCACAGCCCTCAGCCGTGTAATTTTAGAATTTGGTGTCTTAATAAGATCAAATGAGTAATTACGCACAGCTCAGTCTGCTGCCTTCACTCATGTTGGGTTGCAGTCTACACTAGGATTGATTATAGGGGAGGGAAGTGCAATGCAGCATTAAGAGAGTTGGCATGTTTGGGGTCTTTGTTTCAAAAATCAACAGCACTGGATAATGAAAACTCGTTTGTAACTATTATAATCAGTCAAATTAATCAAATATGGATAGCTCCATGGTATTTTTTCTTTTAATAATGTTTTCACATAGAAGTCTTTGTATTGTTATTTTGCTGAACTGGAGGTATATTATCATTCTCTGGAGAAGTGGAGCACAACAGCTTTGGCTGTGTCAGAGAGCAGTTGGATTTGTAGACTGGGGGTGTCAATAGCCAGGTATTGTTATCAGGGTCACTGCCATGGCCCTTGGTCAGAGATCCAGAGCAGGGTTAAATGGGCTGACATGGCTGGGTTTGTCACCTTGCTTCCAGATGGAATGTCACCTGAGCCGTGTTGCTGGAGTTTTGGCAGATGCTCGACCCTTTGGGCAGTGGGTGCCCACAGCCAAGGTGTTTGATCCATGCAGCTCTCTGAACATCTCCCTGCCTCCTATCAGTTCTGGACTTTAGCAGAGGTGCAGGTGTTCACTTTGGTGGCTCTCTTTGCCAGCATTGTCACAGCAGTACAGAATGGAATACAGTGGCAGGAAATGTGTGATTGGCACTGAAAACCAGTATTTGAATGTTGTTCAGCATCTGAAATTCAAAAAAATGAGGAACCTTCAGACTCTTACAGAAATTGTTGTGAGTTATCATAGTCTCTAAAGACAACTAAGGATGCCAAAGTCTATGGTTGTGTTTTTGTAGGCAGAATCCAAAAAGTTTGGTCAAAAGCAGAAAAAAGCCTCTTTTATCTACAGTGGATTTAAATTTGAAAGGCATCCTAAGAATTTTTTAAAAAGGTCATTAACTGTGTTAATGCATCTGCACTTGCACCATGAACTCGTCTTATTGTATCTGTTTCAGTTCTGGAGAGGACATGGCATGTTCATGGTAAGGACATGGTTAATGTCAAGGACATGCTAATATCACATATTTAACCCATAATTAATTCTAACACTCTCCATGTCTGTATCTTTAGAGAAATCTGTTCTGCAGACAGACTTGGAGTAACTGTAGGTTGAACATCCAAACATCAATGCTGGGAAGGATACTGTGAATCTTTCAAAAGACTCATTTACAAAGAAATAAGCAATAGGGATGTAATTCTCAGTATGTGCAGCTTTACAGGAAATGAATCATGAGCAAGCTTAATTTCAGTATTTAAAGAAGTTCAAAGGTTTGGCTGACAAAGGTGAAGGTGTAGCTTTAACAACCCTTTTAGAAAGACAGTTCTTTGCATTGCATGACATTCCAGTTTGAAAAATAGCACTGCCCTGTATCAGTGAAGCACAAGTTAAAAGGATTAAGAACTGGCCAACTGACAAACCTAAAAAATTAGTCATAATAATAGAGTGCAGCTCCATAGGGATCAGCACTGTGCCTGACACCATTTAACAGTTTCAGCATTGATCTGGAGTACATGGAACTGTGGTAAAATTTGCAAATGACTCAAAGATTACCAAAGTGGTAAATAATGAGGTCAGGGAGTAATACAGAATTATCTGTACTGATCCTGCCTGTATGCAGCCATAATTCTGATTCAGTCAGATGCTAAGCTTTACAGCTAAGAAGAAAAGGCATTTTAAGTGATGCTAATAAGAAGTGAAATAATGAGAAACTTCAGGACTTAGGAATGACAAGTCAGCAGAAGTTTTATCCAACTGCAAGAAAGGGCCCAAACCATCCTTACCTGGGGAGACAGAGAAATGAGGAGTGCTGGACTGACATGTGAGCATTAGGATCCAGTACCAATGGTGTCATCCATCTCTCCAAATCTTTACATCTGGAGTGGGAGTTTTGCCATTGCTTAACGTGAATTGTTGGCTTCAAACCAGGAGTCATCAAATGCAATGCCACAGCATGTGCAGGAGGTCAGGCTATGAACTAGAATCGCCCCTTGACCTTGAACTGGAACTATAAAAAGTGCTAAGTTGACTCACAAAATTGTTTGACAGACTTCTCTTGAGAAGCTGTTGTGTCTAATGGAAAATTACTTGTCCCTTTAATTTAAGGTTGAAGCTTTATTTTTAGGCTCCACTTTTCCTACATACTAAATTTAGACAAATTAAATTGTCATTTTTTCTGGCACAAAAACATGCTGGTCTAGAATGCTGGGCATTTTTTTGTGTTTTGTTTTTCCTTTTAGCTTTGAGGCAAAATGTGTATACAAATTAAAGGCTTCTCATAATGAGATATGTTTTTCATATACTTTTGTGACTTGTGATAAGACATTTTGGCCTAAGAATGAAACTTATTTTGGCATAGAGAGTGACCTTTCAAGACATGGAAGGTAGGAATATTTATTTCAAAATGTTTTAAGAGCAGATTTAGAGTTGAAACCTGAACACCTGTTGTCAGGCTTATACTAATCACCTGTGAACTTTTAAGTAGGGTGACAGAGTGCTGTGTTGTGGTGCTCACCTTCTTAAGGATCTTCACAGGGACTGAAATTCTGTACTGGGAATGAGGAGGCTCTTGCCACTCTTTTCCAAGACGTTTTGTGGTGGCAGGTACGCTGCACAGTCCCTGCTGTCTCAGCATTTTATCTTTACCTTGCACTTTCTGTGCCTCTGCCCCTCCACGGGGCCTTCCCCGCCGTGGGGAGGAGCAGCATCACGGGGGGAGTGACCAATCCCTCCCGGGTGGGGCTCAGCCTCCCAGCACTCGCTGTCCGTGCCAATGAGAACTGCCTGCTGAGCAGAATGCCGCTGCTTCCCCCTCTTCTCACTGCTTTCCCCAGCTCCTTCAGGCTGATGGTCCCTGCTGTTGCTCAGAACTGGGGGGCATTCATGTCCCATAAATAAGAAACTGCCAACTTCACTTGCTAAGAGGTTACATTTTCTCCTCTAGTCAGTGAAATATTTCAAGAATGATTCAGACTTGGATGTAGGTTAAGGAAATATTCTTTAGAAGTTTTACAGGGAGTGTAAGTGCCTATGGCTTGTCTGCCTTTAAACTCCTAACACTTGAGTTACCATTCCATCCACTATAAAAAGTTTTCTATAAAGTAGTATTTTTAGATATTAAAGATGAACTGATCTCATCTTCAACTTGAAATTTTTTTGTAGTCATTGAATAAAGCAAAAATCAAGGCTGTTTTATTCACCTTTCTACATGTTTTGTTTTGTTGTGAGCTTTTTTGAAGTGTGGCCTGGATTTTTCGTTTCCCAGTCCTGACAAAATTTTAATTTCCTTTTTAAGTTAAATTGCAATATTCTTTCAAATCACCTTCCAAAAGAAGGTTTAGTTAGAAAGTAGCCATCCAGAGCATCTGTGTGTGGCAGTGGTGTTTGTGGAAGGAGAGAATGGCAGGGTGGGGGAGATGCTTTCTGTTTTTCTTGTGAGTTAATCTTTGGTACATTTACATTAAATGTGATGATTTGAGCTGCTATATTAAAAAAAAATGGTGTTCATGTATTTCAAGACAGCAGTGAGGATGTCCTGCTGCTGAAAACTACAGGTGGAATATTGCAAGGTCGTTACCTCGATAGCCTTTAAATGAAGTGCATGGTAATAAGGTGTCCTTTGTTTTCTATAGACTGCACAAAAAAACTGTTGGAATCCATAGGAGTGACAGGGCAAAAGCATGATGAGATTAGTATTATGTTCAGAAGAACAGTAAAAAAAATACATTCCCTCAGGAAAATTGGAGTTGCATAGTGTGAGATTGTAATACAGCCATGAAAGACCAGAGCCAAGTAGGAATTTTCTGCTCTCATTGAATAAGGCTCTACAGATCTTTTATCTTGATTCAGGCTCAGACATATGGTTATTATGCTGACTCACTTGGTAGTCGTGTGATGTGAGGCCTATTAACATGAACCCAGACTTGTAAAAACACTTCAGCTTTTCTTTAAGGGAAGGGGGAACTTAGGACAAAGAATTTGATAACAACAAAGCACCAACGCTAGAATGAATGTGTAGAATTGGGTGGCAAAGGTCAGAATAATATTCTTGCTTCTCTTGTATGAATTAGGGCAAAAAGAGAAACCTTGGAAATAGGACACTGGGAAGTATGACTTTGAGAAGAAGTTTTTTATGGTATTCCAGTAAAGAGCATGAAGTAAATCTTGCTTGGAGTGCTTGTGTCAACCGTAGAAGTCAACCATGGGTGCTTGGAGTGTAGTCTGAGAAATTTGTAAAATTCACACCCAAAGTAGGGTTTTGAAGGCCAAGTACACCTGAACAGCTAAAAATAAAGCACACAGCATGAGTATGAAGAAAGAGGAAGTTCTTCATTTCACACATGGTGACCCCAGATGAAGAAGGCAAATGAGCTCGCACGGAAGAGTTGTGCTGCTGCAGCATGTGCTCCAGCTTGCAGTTCTGACCAGTGAATCTTGTCAAAACCCAAAACCTCATCATTTTAATACAAGGCATTGCTTTTATCAAGGAGAAAAGGAGAATATTCACATTTTTGGAAACTTTTTTTTAAGACTGTGAAAGATTCAGTGTCTGCATGATTCCCTTCATAACCGAGAGATGTGTGATAAACTTTCAACCCCTGCCAATGCACACCCATGCAATGCTTTTGGGTGGTATAAATCCTCATGCTGAACGTGAGCATTTGACTATTGCACCAAGTCAGGGCTGATCCAAAAATGCACAACAGTGCATTTTACCAACCAGCACCATTCTCTGAGTTTTAGGATGTGACATCAGTGTGTTTTGCACTGGGCTTTACCCATTAACCTCTCTCTGTATGAGGAATGCCACCGGTTTATTGGGATCTGGGGCATGCTTGAATGGCATTGATGGCTGGGCACTTGCTGTTGGAGGGGAGGGTTTTAAAGGGCAAGGAATAGCAAGCAAAATCAAGTAATAGTTGCAGTTATACCAGTCATACACTGTTAGATAACATGGCCAACTCCAGCCAAGCAGAAATGATAGCATCATACAAAAATAGGACTGGAGATGACTCTAAGAAAGACTCTAGTTCATTTCTTGCCTGATGACAAGATACAGTCTCTTAATGGCGTTGGCATCAGGTATTTGGCTAAGCCATTTTTAAAGGCCTCAAATGGTGGTCAATTTATGAAATCTCTGTCCCACCTATCATTCTCCATCATTGAAAAGTATTTCATAATCACAACCTTTACTTTGGTTTGTAAAATTTGCATGCTGTTGCTGGCTTCATGAATATGAATAAACCTCTTCCTTTTCTTTTTATTTTTGCATTATCTGCAGTTGAAAGTGTTTTATCTTATCCCATTGCCTTCTTCTACCACATCAACTCCTCTTTACAGTAAACAATTGAGATTTTTTTCAGTCTGGTTTTATGTAGGTCATGTTTTGTCTGATTGTCTTTGTGACATTCTTCTGGACCTTGTCTGGCTTTCTTCGTTCTTGAAGTGCAAAGCTGCAAACTGTGCAGAACTGTGACTGAGTAGAGTTGGAAGGATTATTTCAGTCTGTTTTCTTGTTTATACAGCCCTATATAAATATAAACATAGTATATATTTCAAGAGGGAGGAACAGCATGATATAGTTGATTCATGTGCAGCTTGTGATCTGCTGCAGCCAACAGCTTTTTTTTTTACTGCAGAGTTACTTGTTTCTCATCTGTGTGCGGTTGAGTATTTTTGCATAAAGGAAAGATAATTTTCTCACTGTCATGGGTTCTTTTCTTTTGAAATATTTTGACCATATGTCAAGATGAATTTTAATTTAAAACCTGTCCTGAGGAGCGCACCACCTCCTCATCTCTATGTTGCTTCTAGATTTAAATACTCCACTGTATTCTGTATAACACTAGAATAGTTTAGTATAGAAGGTTGTTTGTACAAGATCTTGCTGCAGCTGCTCAGTGAAGGTGTTTGTTGCACTAAATCCAGCACACATCCCTACAGATCTCGACACAATGCGTTGTATTTGGACTGTGACCCCTTGGAGTATTCTGGAAATAGCTTTCTCCCTTTTCCTTTACTTGTCTAATTCGACTGTGCTTCTCTAGCTTGGTCAGCTTGTCCCTTCTGTTGTCAGTTAGGAGGTCAAACTGTGGGATTTTCAGACGAAAAACACTTTAGTTTCTCAGTACAACTTTACTTCAGGGTTAAACAAAAGCTTTAGGTTCTCCATGTAAGCATCAACTGGCTCCTTCCTAGGGGTTTTTAATCTGGCTTTTCCTTGAAGCAATACCTGGTTGTGAGTTGCATATTGTCAGGGCATGGCTTTACTATTTAGAATATAAAGTAATTCCAGCTGCATCTGCCCTAAGTTGGGAGAAGTCAGCTCCCTTTAGACTGCCAGGCTTTGACATTATGGGAAGAAGGGGCATTTGAAAAAATGTAGTTTGGTAGTAGTTTTTGCTATAAATCCTGTGTTTTGATCAAATGCCCATCAGCTTGGGGTAAATGGAGCTGCCTGAGTTGGGGCTCAGAGGGGCTGGTGCTGAGTTCTGTGGGAGCTGTGTCAAAGGGAGAAGGAGGCAGATCTGGATTGAGACGTGCTGCAGTGGGGCTTAGCCAGCAAGGAGAGGTGATGCAGCTGTATCCTGCAGGAATAATGATCAGATAGGGTCAGTGACTGGATGGAGAAAAGCCTTGGCCATTTGTGCTGTGATGGGTTGGGTCAGGGACTGGGTTAGGATTCGGTCCTGAGGCTGTGAGAGACTGTGGGACAGGTTCTGATGGTGACATTTGGCTGGATAAGCAAACTCATTTAAAATCAGAATTACAGATTTCTTTAACAAAAACCAAGTCAGAGCTACTTAATGGATTAAACCAATGTCTACTGCTGTACTTTTTTTTTGGTACAAAATGTTCTGTGTGCTAAGCATGCAAAAGGAGCTTAATGGCAAGGTTTGATTTTTTAAGAAAACTTTTTAATAAGGTGTGATTCATCTTTGCTATTCTCTAGTCTAATTAAAGATTAAAAATCCACCACAGAATATAAAATTGTAACATCATTTTACAGTTGCATAATTTTGTAGCACTTAAAAAGCATCGCTTCTAGTTCCTCCACTACAAGTAAAGAATGTGGATGAGCTTGAGTATCCTACACTGCCCCATGTTGCAGCCTGCAGTGCTCATACTTTGCTCAGGTCAAATTCCCTGGTAACACTGCTGCACTCATCTAATGTGCAAGACAAGGGGACTTGACGGAAAAGACTTTCGGTAACTTGGGAAGTTTGGGATCAGGAAAAGCACAGACATTTATCATGTATGTTCCTGTATGCTCAGAAAAAAAATGGATGTTTTTCTTTTCTGGAAAGCTGGTATATTGTTTCTGATGTGAGGTGATGGATACTGCCTTGTTACCAGCTGATTTCTCTGGGAAAGAGAAGGCAGAAGTATCAAGACCTTCAATAGTAATATCTGCAGATTTAGCAAAGGTCACTATTGATGTGTTTTGAGGTGGGGGAGAAATGCTGAGGAGAGGAAAGCTAAAGTGACCCAGCAAAAATTATGTCTTTACAGCCTGTATCTTTCTCTGAAAGACTCTTCTGAGAAACTTAGCTGTGTTCTGTACGTGGCATTCTGTTCTAGCATGGTGTTTTAAGAGATCCTTCCTTGCTAATAAAATAACAAAATTGGCAGAGAAGAACATCAGTCCTTGTAGATGAAAAGATTTTTTAAAATACCTGAATGGGCAAAAGAGCTGGATTTTTCTTTTTTTTTAATCTGGTTACAGGATAGCAGTGTTTATCATTCAGCCAACCAGAGAGCCTTTCTACAGACATCCTAACAAAAAGCCCTAATAATATTTTTAAAGCAGATTAGAAATAATCTCCCTGCATGACCTTGCCTCGGTGACCTCCTGGTTTGTTGCTTTCCAGTTGTGCAGTGCATTAGGAGCAGCGTTTTGCTGCTGAACAGGGAGTGAGTGGGGTGGCGCTGTCCCTTTGTGTCCCCTGCCCTGCACGGAGCCTCCTGCTCGCGGTGACACTCGGGGAGATAATGACAGGCTCGGTGACTCTGCAGCACACAGCAGCAAGAGGGAAAAGCACAATACAGAGCGTCTTCAAAACTTCTTTGGGTTTAATTTGATCTCAATGTATAATTATTTCGTATGATTCCCTTGTTTACCAAGTAATTACAGCTTTAAAATCTGTTTGGGTTAGCATTTAGCTTCTCTCCATCCAAGGGGATCATAATATTGATGGAATATGTATTAGCCTGTTCTTGTGAGCAAAAGTAATTAAAAATATATCTTTATTATTTCTCAGTATGATAGCAACCTATAATAAATTTTGAAATTAGCTGTTCAAACAAAATATCCAAGTAATATGCTTCTCTTCCTTTGCATATAGGAAATTAAGTCAAACCTCTTTAGTTTTACAAGATTTTAATTAAATTAAGGGCTTCTAAAATGACATAGATTACAGAAGTGAAGCATGAGTGGTTTAGTACTGGGAAAAAAAGTCTTGACACCAAAATTTAAACAGTGTAACACAAACATTAAAGTGGCCTTCAACAATGACTCGAGGATTAGAACTCTGGATATCAAGAATTAAAGGATTTTAAAGGAATAATCTTTCTGTTTTGATTATTACAAGCTAATACTGATATATTTGACCTACAGAAAAGCTTTTCCCTTTAGCTATGTGCCATCTAATAGCTTTTATTGTTGTTCTCATTATAAAAAGAATGTCTGTAAATGAGTGCTTGAATGTTTGCTATTTTTCTCATTGGGCTGTGGAAACACTGGGAGATAAATACAGAAAAGTAATTATTATTCCAACTTAATAATACAAGCTTATTTTTAATGTACACACTTCCTAGATTGCAGTAGATGAAGATTTATATTCAAAAATTCTGAATTCTAAATTGCTGTAAATCATCTTTTGAGGCTTCAAAGATGTTATATGATACACAGACAAAGCAGAAGACAATAGTGTTCTAACTTACACTGCAAGTAACTGAAGGTAGATTCACAGATAATTCTTATCTTTCTAAGCTCCTGTAATATATGGAACCCTGACATTCTTAAACTGACAGTCATTATTTTACAATAACATTTATATTAGGCTTTTTGATGGGAAATATTTTATTACCCCATATCTGTATATTCAGACACACAGCCATGCTGTAGGAGAAAATTCTAAATGTAAATTCTAATGATTTTTTTCTTAATAGCCTGGAAAATTCATGAGAACTGTTTCTGGACTTTAAAACTTAATGAGAATTTGATACTTGAGTTACAATTCTGAAGAATCTGAACAAAGAAGGTGTGTGGTGTTCAAGAAATAATGATAAATTGCCAAATATTTTTACTTCTGTGATACTCTTAGGTTTGTCTTGTTTGTTTCCCTTAAAAAAGATCCCCAAAGAGTAATATTTTTGCTGTCTTTATGAAAGCGTTTTCTCTGAAATATACATAGACACAGAAATATTTAAAAGGGCAGTGTTTTTGTTGTATGACATATTGAATTATGTCTATTCCAGAAGTACTTTGTTCAATCATAATGGTTTGGCAGAACTGGAATATTGACAAATCATTTCAGGCTCTTGTATTTCTACAGATAAAGTAATTGGTAAAATGCTTGAAAATGGAAAAAATTAAGAATTTACATTGTACATAGCTCTGCCCTTTTTTTTCTTCTCCAAAAAATATGCTTTAAGTGTGATTGTTGATGCCTCCTTTCTGTGGAGGCATTTCTCTAACTTGGCCTTCTAAAAAAAGCTGAAATTGAATATCAGATATTTTCTATGTTCTGCCTGGTATGAAAGGGTTTTGGATTGTAACCTGAGTAGGGCAAATTTCAGCATAAACCTGAGTCAGTGTCACCTTGACAAACTTATTTAAACTACAGATCAAGATAAAACCAGCTTAATTTTAGGGTTAGTTTTGACTGACCATTACCAAAAATGCACTGAAATTGTTTGATCAGTCTCAGATAATATATTTTGAGTTCCCTGTAGCTTCCTGTCACACTCTGCAGTTACAGATATTCAAGCATCTCCCCAGTGTGAGCACAAGCTCTTCATGCCAGCACGTTTGTATTGCACGCAGAACACTTTGGACACTTTGGCCCAGGACACAGCGTGGTGCTCAGGGCCGGTGCAGAAGTGGATCCAGTGGTGCCCTCAGAGCCTGGCACACGCTGCCCATGATCCCCCAGGGCTCAGTCAGCCCAGTGCCAGCCAGATCTGTGCCCCAGGGTGTGCAGGGCTGCAGAGGCCAGGCTCTCTGAAGGCCTGTGGGCAGATGAGCATCTTCACAGAGCCCCTGAGCATCCCCCTGGGGCTTGGATTGAGCAGAGGACAGGAATGGTTCCCCTTGGCCAACAACAGCCAGGGTTGTTGTTCACTCTCAGCACCCAGTCCATGCTCTTGTGACGCCAAATGCTATAAATTTTGAGAGGGTGCATTATTGAGTCTTTGTGTTGCTTTCATTTGGGACAGAGCTTTTATTACTTTTTTTTTTTCCTATGAAGAGGGCTGTGTCTGATGGAAAAAAAAAAAAAAAGCAAAAAACTTTTACCTGAATGTCATGAGATTTAGTAAAGCAGTAATTGTTTCTAGTGAGGTAGCAGTTAAAAATATACTTAGCTTTTGTTGTTGTTGTTGTTGGGGGGTTTTTTATTTGTTTTCCTTTTCTTCCTTGGTGGGAGGTAGCACAGACATGGGCATTTAATTGTTCTATTTACTGGTTATGCAGTACCCAGAGAAGAGGAGTGCTCAGTAACTCTGCTTATTCTGTGCTTCCCCCTCCTCTGTCCTCTGTAATGATATTCAGGCTGTGGAGGGGTTGAAATATCAGCCTCATATCTGAAGACAAATTTACATTTCACTCCAAACACCTTAATTTAATGAAGGTATTATGCTGTTGGTGGGTACTTAATTATGCTAGAGGCAGAGCTGAAATTTAATACTGTTCCACATGCAGGGAAGATTTACTAGTAGCTTATTTTCAAAAGTCCTCTACAAGACTAATGCTTATGCAGCCTACTCTTGTTTTTTAAAGCAGATTAGAATAACCCAAACTTTCATAAATAAAGTTTCATTTTAATTGCTCAATGAAGATAATGTATGTCTTTTTAGATTATGGGTTTTTGAGGAGATATCTGGATTAGCTGGCTCTGCAGCAATGATCAATGCAACATTTGCTGCCCTTAGCATCTAAATCTTGATGATTTATACCTAAACCAATGTAATCATTCAGGACCAGTAATGCTGTACGTGCCCATCTTATATATAAATCAAGGTGACAATTTGAAAATTATTGCAGAGCACACCTGTTGGTTTCTCTGTAACAGTTCCTCTCACACATGAGAAAACTGCCTTTTCAGTCTCAGCTTACCGTGTTCCTTCTAGTAAGAGGACACTTCTCTGAGGCATCATCATTTCTCAGCTTTGAGTCACAGCACCTTTTCTCAGTCTGTGGGGTAGAAGTTGGAAGGGAGTGTCACTGTGATGGGACATTTCTGAGAGACTGAGACTCAGGAAAAGTCAAACAAGCATTGTTTATGTACAAGTCCTAGGAAATCTCTCAATTACAGTGAAAAACAGTCAGTAGTTAGGAATATTGGTGGAGGAAGGCCGAGCTGTGTGAGCCCAGGCTGGCTGAGAGGTTGCTCAGTTTGAAATGCCCGTGCTGGAGGGCTCTGTCCGGGAGGGAGCGGGGCCAAAGCTGTCAGTGCTCCACCGCTGCTCTGCAAACACAATTTGTGCAGATCAAGGCCAGCTTATCTCCCTTTATGGGTCAGTCAGTGTCTCTGGCACAGCTGCTCTGCCTGGAGGTCGGTCCCACCAGCTGCAGCCTGAGGGTCACCCAGCTCTGGCCTTTAGGCAGTTGCAGGCTGGGTATCACTGGTATGGATTTCCTGTGTTTGTACACCCACACTGAAGTGGATTTACTCGTGGCACTACATGAGGCTGTCTGAAGCCAGGGCAAACAGAATGGCTTCGAATATGATACAATACACAGATTAAATTGACACAGGACTGTAATGTGAAAATACAAGCTGGAATGCTGATGGGAGATGTCATAGTAGGATTTATTGATGACAGAGGCAGTGTAACTGAGAGCTCGGTGAAACAATACTATCAGCTAGTAATTTTGTCTTAATTACAACCAATAATTTCTGCCCAGTGCATCAAGATACTGTACTGAGGTTTTGAGGTTTTTTGCTGCTGCTTCTCTGTTGCCCAGATAGTGAGATCTTCCCTGTTTGCTTTGCTTTGTTCAACTAAACTTGACAGAACTGTTTCTTCAGTTCATACTTTTTCTAATGAAGCTTTTAAAACAAAATCTGCTGCCACTTTGGGGGGTACATTTCTTATTCAAAGCTATCATCTCATTTAAATGTGTGACAGTTTCATGCCTGATAACTTTCCGAGCGCAAATTCCTTTTCACTGAGACCTAAAATGACAGTTCCTGAGTCCTAGATGTCCTGTTTCTTGTCACTGGGCAAGAGAATTAGACTGAGTGACTTCAGCTGGGGAAACATCTGCTGTAGTTCTGAGCTGATTGCTGGTTTTTAGCTACCTCAGCTGTAAATCATTCTGTAGTTAAAAGAATCCATTTTGGAGTTTTAGAAGAGAAGCCCTTAGAGCAGCACCAAGTCCTAGAGCAGAGATCTTGTTAAAAGGTGAGAAAAAACTTGCTAGCAATTTCAGATGTGCTTCACTATTACTGGAACTGTTTATACTTGGGGGGTTTCTTGGTAGAAGGAATTTTTCAGTGCAGCAGAACTTGGAGTCAGTGTTTCTGAGATCACAGTGTGTTTGGTACAGCAAGGGAGGTGCTATTTCATTTGGGCTGCTTGCCCCTTCCTTAAAAACACATTTACTTTCTGCTTTCAACCAGCTGGGGAAGGAGACAAGTTTAGCAGATGTTTGGCTGTTGCTCCAAAGCAGGAGGGGTATGCTGTGTGTTTCAGCTACAAGAAGCCCTGCAGCAAAGCAGGTTAGTCCCGGGTGGAGGCTGAGGCTGTCCTCATTGTGCAGGGGCAGCAGCTGAGGTGATGAACAGCTGAGGACAGGGGACAAGGGACAATGCAGGGTGAAACACGTCCTGTCAGTGCACTTGCACTGGAGCCTGGGTGTGCTCCACATCAGAAAGTGCTGTGAAATAGCAGGGATGTGGCTATGCTGTGCAGAAAGAGTAGAAGGTTACCTAATGGCATGTTGTGCTTTTAAGACTGATTTAATGCTTTTGCCATAATAACCAAAAGACTTAAGCAAACAGCTTTGATGTTTAATTCCTTCTTTGCTTTGAGACATCCTGTTGTTGTTTTTGGGCTTCCAGCACATTTTACTTTGAAACAAAAGAAATTAAAATCCTAAAGAGACTTAGTCTGGAATACTTTTCTTTCCTATGAAGCATATCCCTTATGTAAACAGCTTAGGTGAGGAACATGTTATATTGGAGTTGGGACTTCAAAAATTACACTGGAGAAGTGGCAAGTCTCAAAAACAATATTATGTACATGATCAGCCTCGTAAACAGTGAGCTCAGGATTCTGGCTCTGTGTTGCAGTTAAGCATCTCTGACAAATCAAGGCTGCAGAGCCAATGTACCACTAGTGGAGGAGAAAAGACATCAGCATGTTGAGGGAATGCTGCAGACAGCATGAATCAGATGAGTTTGGAAGAAAGGGAAAGGTGGTGAATAAGCTGAAGGGACAGAGTAGCCAGCTGCTTATTTTGCAAGCTAAGAGATGTGCCATTTGCCAACCATGAATATTATCTACAAATCTGGAGAAATATAGAAATTGAAGAATTTTAACAAGTCACAAAAGTGAGATGAAAGTGCTGAGGTAATCCCTGTTTAAAACTGCATTTTGGTATATTTTTTTGTAAATATTAGTATCGTACAGATTGCTGGAGCATGTGGCATGTTTGTTTGCTTGCCACTTGTCTAAAGCAGCATACTCTTCAAAACATTAACAGCATATTTCTCTCGAGTTTTTAACTGTCATAAAAATGTTTTTGAGCAGTTTAAAACAGGGAATGAAACAACTGCAAGATGTAATCTCTGTCCTGTTTAGAGGAAGCAGAAAGGAAAATAACTTTAGCCACATTTCCCTGCAGATGTTCCACTTGACTATTGAATGATATGGTGCACAAGAGATGCTTATGCAAGTGATATTTGACAGTGCCACCTATTGCTAGAAAAGCAGAACTCAAATGAGTATTTTTGTTATGAGCATGCCTAAATTGAGCAGAAAAATGAATTAATCTTTTCATTATTTCAAGGTCATTTAGCTATGTAGATATAAGCTTGCCATTGTCTCTATGAAATGGACTGCACTTTTCAAAACTGGGTTTATCATACAGTTGCATCAGATAGTGAAATAAATTTCTGTTCTAGAAAACTTGCAACTATTGGCACGTGGTGGAATGCCAGTGAATGTATTTTGGCTAAATCTATTATGCCGGATTGTTTCTCCCCCTTTAATTAATGACAGAAGATTGATCCTAAAAATCCTCAAACTGCTTTAGATTTAGCAAAACACAAAGAAGTTTTTTCCAGTGCTTAGAGTTTATTTTAATGTGAAGAGAATAAAATTTTTTTTAACATGCTTCCAAAATTTCGATGTAAAGTAACTGACTAATGATGAAAATTCTTTGAAGACAAAGACTTAATGATCTGGATGCATCTTAATGTTTTGTATCCTTTATCAGGTCTTTCAGTTAGCAAGCATGAAAGCTGGTTTCTCTACCTGCCTTTTCAAGGATAGTAGTTGCTTTATTATAGAATTCTAACTAATGCTAATGGTAGGAATAATGAAAGATTTATAGGGGCAGCCTGAGATCAATGTTAAGTTTTAATTGTGGTTTTCATTACTGTTCCTTCTTACTGCCTCAGCCCTGTTGCTCATCTCTATTAGAGAGACACACGGCTGTAAACCTCCTCCCCATTTTTGGCTTGTAATCTTTAATGGAAAGAAAAAAAAAAATCTGTGGTGGTTTTGTTGTTGTTGTTTTTTTGTTTTTTTTTCTTGGTAGATCTAAATGGCAAGGTAAGAGCAGGGGAAAAGATGGAGCAGCTTGGGAACAATTGCTCTTTCTCAGGTCCTGGCAGGTATCTCTGAGGAGTTTATTGCTGCTTCACATAACTAATATTCTTTGGTTGAAGCTGTCCTCCTTCCTCAAAGACAGACCAGTCTTCTGCTACCCCTGCTGAGCTTCTGAAGAACTGGATTGCTGCAAAGCTCAACAGGAAACAGCTCTTGAGTATATAGGCATCTGTAGATTCAGAGAAGGTTCAGAAGGAAAAAATAAAGTATCACCTCCCCATCTCCTGACCACAGAAAAATGGCGTGGAGAAATCTGACTTCATCATCCTAGTGTAGTTCAGGGCTGAAATCTAATTTAGCCAAAGAGAAAATGGCTTACTTATTTCATGGATGAATTTTTGCATGCTGTCTCTTCTTGAATCTCCTTGCTGAATCTCCTCTGCAGCCTGCTCCTATACATTTAATTACTTCTACTTTATCGTTGTAGCTACCTGTTCTCTTGGTGTTCTTTAGCATCGCTGCAGCTGTCTGGTCATTCGCTTGTTCGTTCATCTGCCTCTCCCCCACGCAGAGAATCAGCATCTGAGCCGAGCCAACAGACCCTCAATCCTCCCTGCAAAGTTTAAACGCCCTTAATAACTTTCCTTTATGCAGATTCTGTAGATGGAAGAAGGAAAACGACTTTGAGCAATTAAATTAGGACTCTTTGGAGGAGTCTTTGTGCCGTCTTGCCATGAAGTTTGCTGTTTCAGACGTGGCACGGAATGTGCGCGTCCGGGCGAGCGCGGGGCCAGCAGAGGGCACTTCAGCCTGGCAGTGGGAATGTGCTCAGGCCTTTGGCTCTAAATCCCGCGGAATTGGCTGTCTTGGATTAGAAATGGGATTTTTTTTTTCTTTTAAATGCTAATGAGAACCATTTAGGCAGGGGGTATTTCTGTCGTGATTGGTGCTTTGTTGGCACTGTCTTCTACAAACTGTGGCCTAACAGTGTTGTACGGTGGAAGAATTTGGGAACTGGAGGAGAAAAAATGTTCCCATTTAGTTTAGGGTGCAGCTTTACTGAAAGAAATGATGCCTTTGTTGTGACCTTGTATAATCTGAAATTGAACATAATGGTGGATGTTAAAACCATCCTTGAAAAAAAAAAATCCCCAATGTAAAGCTTCTAATTTCTTTTTAGTTGTGATTTGATTTATTCTTTTAATTAAAAAGCAACTGAAATTGGAGAACACTGTAACCTACTAACTGATTTTTGTGGATGACAGTGTAAGTTACTTAACGAATCACAATCTATTTCCCCTTCCAATCCGGTGCCGATACTGCTATCTTGTGTTACAATGCTAACAGATGATTATAACTGCCATTAATGCATTTAGCTGGAGATGACAAATTTTATTATGATAAGAATCGCCTCATGCTCTTTCATTTGTCCTGGTGTAAATCAGAAGTTACTGCCTTGGATTGAAAAGATTTGTTCTTGTGTAAGAGCTTACTGGTGTAAATGAGGATAGTCAAGCCTGACATGTGGTGATGTACCAAATTATATTACAGGATATTTAAATTCTGTCTCCTGCTGTGAACAGCAGGATACCGTTTTTATCCTTCCTGTTGAATGCAGAATCACTTTTCCATTTATAAATTGAGCCTGAACAGAGTGCTCTTGGTATTGGCTGTTCCTCTGTTACTCCACATGCAGAGTATATTAAGACACCTGTTCATTCTTGTAAGGCAAACAACAAACAAAGCAAAATACTTTCCTAAAAACAAATTGTTCTGTGATTAGTGGAACTAATGAAGCTTCACTGCCTGCAAGTTTCTGTTCTTTATCCCCAATCTCTCAGCAAGCCTCCCACCAGAAGGCTTTACTAGTTTGTCTTCACTCATATTTCACGGGATCTTCCCTTTGTCCTTTTTGCCCTGCATCAATACCAGTTCCTGTTTCCTTCCATCCTGTAAACCTTCCTGCAGTACCTTCCCCAGGTTCCTCCTGCCCTGTCCCCAGTGCCTGGGGTGCTGGGTGGGAGCTGCTCAGGCAGCCAAGTTATAGCCTCAGATATTTCAGGGGGGAGGATAATTCAAGTCTCTTGTTTTACTACCTGACAGGTTTTCCCAGCACTCAGGGGAATTTAATATCTTCAAGGTGATTGCCCTCTGTTAAATTTCATAGAAATGGACCGGCAGATATTAAAAGTGTCTTTATTCCCTACTCCTTGTTCTGGTGATTGGTCTTTGTGAGACTAATTTTTTTTTTTTTTTTTTTTTTTTTTGTTAAACTGCTGCTCTTTTTCTGTCATTCTCTCTTGTTTTGCAAATCAAGTGCAGTAATTACCAGTGATGTCGTTAACTGGATAGAAAGCAAGCACGGATCAGGAAAGGAGAGTTTAGCCCCTTATTATTTTTTAAGGGCATGTTTGCAACTTAATATCTTTTTACTCTTGCACTTGAGGACAGTATGAAATCATTGCCTTTAGGCATACCAGAAAGAAAAGTGGAAGATCAATGCTGAACATTTTACCTGGAAGGAATTTCTGGAGTCCTACCAGTTCCTTGTACTTCAGAATCTTCCCCTGGAGTTCTAGTCTGGCTCCCTGCTGAAGCAGGGCCCACCAGAGCAGGTTGCTCAGGTCACATCCAGTTGTGTTTGGAGTATCTCCACAGATGGAGACAGCACAGCCTCTCTGGGTGAGCGTGTCAGGTGCTGGGACCCCTGTGCTGGAGAGCAGAGCTTGGGTGGTGGCTCTGCCCACTGCTGCTTGTCGGGTCGGTGAGCTCTGTGCAGGTGCACCCTCCCTCCAGGTGTGTGTGCTTCTGTTGGCAGTTTTTGTTAGCCACAGCTATAAAAGGCACCATGTTGGATTTTTTTTTTTTTTTATCATGTTACAAATGGTCAGCCACTCTGTCTATAAAGTCTTGTATTTTATCTTTTTTTTATCAGCAATATTTGTTTGGATTTCTAAACATCTAGGTGCAACTTATAGTATTCTTTTCTAAACCAAGTATTTTTCAAAAGGCCATTTGAAATTCCCTGTGTTGAAATCTAGGTACTAATTGCATCTTCCAGTGGTTTATTACCTGGAAGTTGAACTGCCCTTGTATATATGGGCATTTAGGATTTTTCATTGTGAAGGGGAAACCATTCAAACTTCTTGCCTATTATTATGTTAGCAAAGCCAGGAGCAATCGGTGTCCTTTTAAGCTCTGCTTTATTCAGTGGCTATGTATAGATTCACTGTCTTAGCTTTTAATACTTGAAAATCCTATCTGAGTGTATTTATTCTCACTTTGGTGCTATTCAGTATTCAAATACCAATACTCTTAAGTGAGGCCTTTAAGCTCGCTTAGTGCATTGAGTCTTTTCTGTTTTGCAAAATGAAAACATGCACAGTATTTTTTATCAATATATGTTTAATGAAAACACCTGCAGATTTAAAAATTATCCTGTTTGCTCACTGCAGAGTGATAGAGATGGCTGGGAGCAGAAGAGTTACACTTTATCTCCTGGTGGATATCAAATTTTCTCTTTGTGTTAGTTTCCCAAAGGCTTATTAAAAAAAAAAAAAAAACAAACCAAGAAACTTACCAGCCAAAAAAAAAAAAACAAAAAAAAACAAAAACAGAACAAACAAAAGTATCTTGAGAAATACTTTTTTTAGATGAAAAAGATTTTTAGATTGTGATAGTTACCATATAAAAATACTGAAAATAAATGTTTTGCAGACAAACTACAGTCAGTAGTTGGATGCTGGCAGAGAAGGTGCATGTGGCTCTTCAGGGATTAATGAATTAATGTAATTATTTCTGTAACTGAGGGACTAATGATCAGCCAAAAGCATTTACACATGGCACGTTTTATTGCTGTGTTGGATCAAGGCCCTAAGCTGAGGAATTGACAGATATTGTAAGAGACGAGGACAACAAACAGAACCTACGCAGACAAAGTAAACTTTAAACTTTTAAACTACAATTTATAAAAGTCTGTTGACTTTAGCCTTATGACAAATAATCCTTATCTGAAAGAAAACTGGCAAAGTGCTGTTTAATTCTCTGAATATTGGGCACCTTTACTTCGAGGTCATTTTGGAAGGGATATCCAATACATAGGCCAGATTTTTTATCATAATTTTGAGGAGTTTTAATTTTTAATTAACTGTGAAGGCTCTTGTATTTTTTCTTGCATAGCTAAGAAAAACCTTAATTAAAATTAAGTTTTTTAATTAATTAAAAAAACTTAATACTAAAATATTTTATGATTTCAAAAGGCTTTATGTATTTCATAAAGGCTTTATGTACATCATTCTATAAAAGTAATTAGATAAAAAGACCCAATAAACATAAGTAAGAATTTCTCTAAACTGTTTAATGAGGTCTAATAGAAATCTGAATTTCAGATCACATTAGGGTTTTCATATGCCCTAATTTCAAATGACAGCTCTGGCTTGCCATGCAGTTGGCCTTTTATTTTGTGTCACGAATTAACCAACCATGTGTTCTTATGCCACTGTTTTATCAGAGCTACACTTAAAGATGGGAGAAATTCACTACAGTGGCTATGCTAGAACACAAGTTACAGTTGGGGGAAGAAAGGCAGTTTCAGGCCATATTCAGATATTTCAAATATGGATAAAAAATGAAAAATTCTTTATTTTCCACACTTTCTAGTAATACAGGGGAGTGTAAAGTGCAGTTGCTGCTCATTAGCAGCAATGTATCAGCACCAAGGGGCTGTGCTGCTCCTGCAGCTGCTTCTGTTAGTGAGTGACCAGTCCTGGATGAGGCACAGAATACATTCACAGGTGAAACAGTTCTTGAAAATGTGTACTCTTTGTGACACTTTCTAAAACAGTGTCTGCAGTCTGTAGTTGAAGAAAGATCTACCAAAAACATAGAAGGGCAGAAAGCAACTGTGAGCTTTGCAGGGCTTTTTATTGGTGGGGGTTTTTGTTTGTATGTTTGTGGGTTTGTTTCTTTTTTAATTTGCTGTTTAGTGAAGGGGATTAACATCTCATAATGCCTCTTTTTCGGTGCTGTGGCTCGATTCTGTGTCTTTGAATCACACTGTCTTGTGTGTCTAAATAAATTAGATAATACATAGTGCTTGATGTGCCAACAATATTCTGGGGTTGGATGAACAGCTTGGGGAAAGGTGAAAATACAACTTCTTGTCTTCATTTGCCAGTGTAGAAGGCATTATCAAAATGAGGTGTTAGTTACCCACCAAATCATTCCTGTCTGTCTCTGTCTAGAGTTAGAGAGATGCCAGAAGGGACCAGAAATACGAGCTGGGCTGCTCTGGCTCAGATCGATGGCCCTAAGTGGATGCCTGGGGACAGGACAAGAGACAGTCATAATTGAAATGCCACTTAGGCTTCCCCAGGCTTGCAGCCCTTTTGGTCCAGGGACTTTCAGAGCTGGATGTGGCTTTGGCTGCTTGGGAAGCCTCAGTGGGACTCTCCGAGGAGCTTTCTTGCCATTGCTTAAATCATTGTAAACCTGTGGCCTCCCCAGCATTCCCTAACAAATGTGCATTTGCTGTGTAAAGAAACATCCCTTTTAAGGAAGGGAGGAAAAAAAAAAAAAAGGGAATTTTGAACCAGACTGCTGCTAGTTCTGTTTATGTCTCCTGGTTCTTGTATGAAAAGAGTCAGGAAGGTCAGCATAACATGCCTGGCAGCTTTCTCTGTGGTGTCCTTTCCTCAGAGTGCTGGGATGTGGTCAAAGGGAAATAAATTCAGTGTATTGTGCTGTTTACTGTGCTCTGCCCAGGTGGGGCAGAATCCTTCCTGCAGGCCCCAGGCCGGGGAGGGGAAGGTGGTGGCTGATGAATTGCTGTATTGCTGCTTCTCTTCTGATCTAATCAAAGCACAGGGGGGCTTGGACCTTAGCAGAAAGGGCTGAACCAGGGTGGTGGTGATGTGCTGGTCTGGACAGTTTGGAGAAGACCCTCCTGTGCAAGACTGCATAAAGCCAGAGGCATCTTACCCATGCTTTCAAATGCACTTTCTGCAGCAACTTGATTTAGCTGCCCTTCATATATGGAAAGGAATATGTATTTATACAGACACACAGTTATGTCTCTGAATGAGAGAGAGACTCTCCTGAAGTAACTTTATTCATCCCTTTTAAAGAGACAATATACTGCTTATCTGAGTAAGCCTGTAAATAATAATGCTTATCCACAGACAGTGGTTGGAATTGCAATTACTATTGATTTTTCATAAAATACTGTTGGAATAGTCCTTAATTTAGTGGAATGTTAAGCTTTGCTTATATCCAGCCCCAATTACACTCCTACTTTAGTGGTGCCTGGTGATGGTGCTGTGAGTGGGTGCAGAATTTCCTGTATTCCCTCTGAAGAGTGCTTCCCAGTGCTTGAAGCTGCCTGAGGTGCTTCCACTGTCGTGTCTGGAGCAGTGTAAGGCAGGGAAGACCAGGACTGGACTTGCAGGGTGTTTGTGATTCAAGGCTGCAGATCCATCTCGGGTGTTGCCCAGCTGCTGCTCCCAGCAGCACCAAAGGGCTGATAGGGACAGCGCTTCTCCCTGCCCTGCTGATGCTCCCTGACTTTCTGGTAGCCCCAGTTCCTTCCATCCTCTGCTGAGCTGTGTTTGGCCTAATGAGATCATCCACCTTGTCCCCTCTCCTCCTCTCCTGATGTTTCCATTTTCACCCTCAGTGGCTGTCTCTTGCTGTTTGGTTCTGGTTACCATGTTGCCTATCTTTGAAGCTTTGCAGTAGTTCTGGAAGTTCATGATACTCTGGCATTTCCACTGTGAGTTTTGTTGTTTTCTCTGCTTTATTTTATCCTTCTTAATTGGAAACTCTCAGTATAAATGGTAAATACAGTTATATTTATTTTCACGCTTACAAGTGGAGCTCCTGATTAATCTCTTCTGGTTATTATCTACTTGGCTGTTTGTTTCTGTCATTTCTTTGGACCCCTGGACTCAGTGAAGGCTCTGTGAGTTGTGGTGTTTGTGTGCATGGATACAAAGAATTTGCACATTTCGGTAATTGCTGAGGCTTATGCTGTGGTCTGTACTCTGCTGAGACATAATGTTTTGGTTAGCTAAGCTACTTAAAAAAAAAAATCTAAACCAAAACTCAGTATCAAGAGAGATTCTCCATGGTTTTCTCCTTGGTTGTAGAGCTTGGGGCCTTACTGGGTCACCAGCTGTGGTGGGCACAGCCCAGGGTGTTCATGCTGCTCTGCTGCCCAATGCCAGGGTGCCTTTCAAGCATCTCACTCAGATATTTTCCTTCTTCTTCTAACACCTTTTTTTTTTTTCCCCTCCTGAGAAATGAATGAATTCTTCATTGTTGGCCTCTTCTTTATTCTCCAAATTATTGATGGATGCTTTCTGTTTACACAATGCTTTTTCAGTCCTTTGTTTTGTTAGTAAACAAGAGGTATTATTTGTAGGTGTTAAATACACATTATACCTGTTCTGGGAAAAAAAATTAACTTTTCTTTCATATATATATATATTTTTAAAATACATAGGAAAATATTTACTTTAGTCATTTCTCCTCTGGAATTTTTTGTGCCTTTTTCTTTCAGGTTCTTCCTCTTGCAGTTTTAGAAATCTTGATACCCTTGAACAGGACAGGGTCTTTGAAGTTTGTTATCCAGGGATTGTAATCTGTCCAAAGCTCTGGTTTGTAACTAGATCTTGGCCATGGATGAACCCCCCAGCAGTGGTGGTGAATGAAGCAGTTTTTCACTGAGCACAATTTTGCTTTGTTAGTGTCAGCTGTCCCAGTTTGGTGGTGCAAAGGCTTCTTCCTACAGCTGCTGTTTGTTATTGTTTTTGCTGTTATTCCATTGTAGCATCTTTCATTGCTTTGTGGAATCATGGTGGTCTTCATGTTTGGATGACCATGGTGCTTCCCTTCAGCTCCTGCACGCTTTCCTCCTGCTCCTAGGGATGTGTATTTCAGTAGACATGTCAGACTGGTGTATTTTTCATTTTTGCTGCTTTTCTTTTTATTTGGATGAAGGTTGCTGTGTCTCTGAAGATGTTACAAAGCTACTTCAGTGGTGTAGTGGGGTTTTTATTCTGCTGTGGTTTTTTGCTCTCTGCCTCTTGAAAGCAGTGCTATTAGATGTTTGCCATGATCTTTTCTTATTCTGTTTTTATCATTCCCATTCTTGCTGACCTTATTCAGAACTTCTCTTGAAAATATAAACTGTCTTCAACTATTACTAATATTCATTAGAAAAAATGATGCTGTTTTTAAGCTAGAAATTTGGAAATATGTCAGTTATGAAGTACAAAACTTAAATACCTGAGACATCTATAATGTCTTTTTGTAATTTTGGGGTTTTTCTGTTCTACAGCTGCAATATATTGAAAAAACTTATGTTTATAATTTCATGGCTGTTAAAAGCTTTATTATTATTTTTCATTACCCAGAATTCAGTTAATTTCCATTTGCTAATACACCACTCTCTCATATCTTCTGCTGGCTAATAGGAAGAAGAAATATTTTTTCTTTCAAGTTTGGTCTACAGCTCATAAACCCAATTTTCATTTTATGTATTGATACAAGATGAAGAAAAAACATATTTTGAAAGCTTTACTCCTATTTGTCAAGGGTGCTGTGTTATGATTAATATCACTTTAAGTAATTGACATTTATGTTAAACATCAACTGAACAAAAATTTTAGATATTCTCTGATTTGTTGGAATGTTCAGAAATTTATAAATTATTAGTTTATAAAAGTTTCTGGAGGATAACTCTCTACATTGAATATAAAGTATGCACTGTGCATACAAAGTGAGTTGACCTGAAAGTATTAGATTTGGTTTTTGAATACTGTGTACCAGTTTTTCTTGCAAATCATCTCTCTGCAAACATCTCTGTCTTTATTGAAACACTGGCTACATTGCAAGGCAATTATTCAAGCTGCCAAAACAAAGAGGAGTATGGGGGGAAGCAGTGAGAAAAGTCAAGGACTTAATAGCCAAAACACAGATCTTTAAATTTTCATTTGTCCTGACCTTTGGTGCAGTTCTTCAGAACCATTGGTGCAGTGCTTTGTTCAGGTGCAGTTTCAGAACAAATCAGTCTTGGGAAGCCACGTGGGGCGGTGTTTGTGAGATCAGTGCTGTGGATTTGGTTTGGGTTTTTCTCCTGCTGAGGTGAGGTCCATGACATGTTTGGTGGAGGATGCAATACAATGCAAATGGGTTGAGCTGTCAGCACCTGGTAGGACATCCCTGTGTGTGCAGCCACTCCTGCCCCGTGTGCTGGCACTGCCTCCTCGCGTGGCAGTACGCTGAGCCAGACTGAACTGTGGCTAAGGAGACAAAAGGAACAGGAATGTTTTGGTGAGTAACCCATCAGCCCTGTGCTGGCTCAGAGGAGCCAGGTGTTGCTCAGCTGGTTGCTGAGGTAAGGAGCGAGCCGCTGGTGGGAGCAGTGCTGCCTCTGCAGCCTGAACACAGAGCTGGTGGTTGCTGCTGCTGTGTTCCTGTGGCTCAGCCTTGAGGAGAGAGGGGAGCTGGAGTTGCTGTGCCCCACAGCTGCCTGCACGGTGACAGATTTCCGTGTTGGCACGGCCAGTAAATGCATACTTGTCCCTTATTTACTGGATATGTGAAAATGCTTATCACTCTGAGCTTACAGCTGGAGGCACCCAGACCTGTCCTGCAGCATGCAAAGTGCTGTGTAATGCCAAATGCAAAGAGAATTGGGCCCGTGGTATTCACAGACGCTTCTTCCATCTCCTCGTGCCAAGATCTCAGCCAGTTAAAGCAGAGAAGTGTCCTTTGGGGAGCAGGGAGGGGCTGGTGCTGAGCAGCAGCAGGGTGAGTCGGGGAGGCTGCCTGGCCTGGGGCCAGCAGTGTCAAAAACGAGCAGGAAATTGATTTAGTGGAGCTCCGAGTACCTTGTGCTAAATGATCTATTGACTAAAAAAAAAAAAAAAAAAAAAAAAAAAAAAAAAAAAAAAAAAAAAAAAAAAAAATTAAAACTACTACTAATAAAACCCAA
>VZUI01071147.1:0-10246 GCA_013401135.1 Cettia cetti
CCAGCACCGCCCGTGCCCCGCAGGCCGGAGTCGCCGCGGCCGCGGAGCCGGGCAGCCGGATCGCCCCGCCGCGACCCGCGCCCGCCACCAAGGAGCCGCGTGTCAAACAAGGTACCGCGGCCCGCGGAGCCCCGGGACCGGCCGTGTCGTGTCATATCGTGCCGTGAGGGTGGCATGGCTAGAAGGACAGCGCCCTCAGGGAGCCCCTGAGGGTGCGTCTGCCGCGGCCTTACGGGGAGAGGCCGGCCATTGGGGCTGGTGTTTCCCAGCGTTGGGAGAGGCAGCTGGAATTGCTCCGCTCCTAATCTGGCTGGGCCTGGCTATAGCCCGCCTTGCGTGTCTAGCTTGGCCAAGGGAAGGGGCTCCTCCCCGTCTACTTGTCCCTAGTTAGGCCTCGTCTGGTGTTCTTTGTCCAGTTTTGGACTCCTCCGTACGAGAAAAACGACAAACAATTGGAGAGGGTCCCGTGGAGGCTCACAAAGATGATGCAGGTCCTTATGAGGAGAGACTGAGGGCGCGGGGCCTGTGCAGAGAAGTCTGAGAGGGGCCCATATACATGTATATAATTATTTAAAGATGTTCCAAGAGGATGGTGCCAGACTCTTTAGTAGTGCTTGGAATGAGCAGCAATAGGCACTAGCTGTAACACGACAAGTTTCACCTGAGAGGAGAAAGAACTGTACTCTGGGGGTGGTAGGGCATTGGAACAGGCTGCCCGGGGAGGTCATGGAGTCTCCCTCTCTGGAGACATGCAGAACTCACCTGAATTCACTCCTGTGTCGGCTGCTCTAGGTGATCCTGCTGTAGCGGGCTGGATGGTCTCTAGAGGCTCTTTCTATAACTATGTAACTATTCTGTGATTCTGCTGCCAGGGGTATCCCTGAGCAGATAAGCTTTGGTGGCATCGATGTTGAGTTAATTGCAGAAAGTCTTTTTATTACATTATCAGCAGTTCCTGTTAAGCGTTTGGAAGGCACTTTTCCAGAGCTTCTGATGTATGTGTTTGCCTTGTATATTATCAAAGTCAATATAATGTAGATTTAATGGAAGTTAATTGATGGGGGGTTGAAAGACCTGCTACAGGGCTGAATGCCTTTCTGTGGCGTTAGGTAAAAGATGAGGGATGACTCTTCTGAGTGCAGTCTGAAAAACAATTATTCTGAAGCCCTCTGTGATGCCTGTTTTCAATAAGCCATCTTTGCCAGAAGTGCCTCAGATACCATACAACATTAGTAAGGGCTTGTGTTGAGATGATGAGCAAAACATGCGATGGCCAGGGCATCTGAGATTCCCACTTAAGAAAAAGTCTTGTAATCTGTCAATATAAGCTTCCTGAACCTATTAATCTGTTCTGCTTTTACAAGTGTGGGCTCTACTATCTGTATTTCTTACGTTTTCTATTCCTCCAGTAATCATGGTGCTCAGTCCTATTCAGAAAATATCCTGCTTCTCTCTGTTTGTATACTGTGGTGAAAAATCAGTCAGTGTAAGTGAAAGCTAATTTGGTGTATTCTAAAGAGCCCGCCTGTGCCAGTGAGTAGATCCTGAGTGCTGAGTGCTACAGCTGTTTGTATCTCCTGACCAGACGGGACCATACTTTTTATGAAATGCAGTTGCCAAAACCTGGCCTGATCTCAAAGCAGGCTCTCCCAGAGCTGTTCTGCAGGCAGGCCAGCGCGGATGAGCTGCCCAGCCCACTTGCTGGGAGGTGGCTGTGCCTCCTGGAGCAGAATGCAGCCACACAGCGTGGTGGAAGCTGTGGCCTTGCTCAGTTTCTTTCTGCTGTACCAGACAAAGTATGTGTGCTCAGAAAGTGATGGAATTCAGTAGCAAGCTATGTGTTGTCATTCTAATGACAATAGTTTTGTGGATTAGGGTTTGGTTTTTTTAATAGCAATTAAATGAAAAGTATTTAAGAGTGACCGGAGCAGACCAAAGGCTTCTGTAAGCCAGTGCCCTCTCTTGGGTAGGGGACAAAAGCAGATAACTAGGTAACTACAGATCAGGTATGTAGTGATACTGCTGTAGGGTGTTTTTACAGGCTCTGCCAGCTGTGGCTTAGGGTTTCACTGAACCAGATGTAATTATTTTTTCAATGCTCTCCCATATCAATTGCTTTCTTTACTGCAAAGCTGTTCTGTCTGCCCTTGGACCTCAGTAAATGTCCACTGTCCGTAGCTTTAGTGATAAAGAGTTCTGTCACATAGTTATGCACTTTGTAATAAAAAATCCTCAGCAGGGTTACTTGTTTTGAAACTGCTTTTACTTCCCTATTTGGCAATCCTTTTTCAGTGTTCAGAGTGAGCAGTCAATCCCATTTACTCCCATTATACCCTTTGAATTTCATATTTTGGCTGCCAAGAGTTATGGGCCTCTTTGCTCTTCCTTGTTCAAGGCATTTCTTGATTATTCTTGTTATGTACCTGCAGGTTTCTGGCAAGTTAGTCTAATAGTTTGCACTAACCTGTGTTATGTTAGGTCTGCTTTAGGTATGTTAAACAATGTTCTGTGTGGGTCTTGTGTAATTGATGGTTATTTGCCATTTGCAGGTCCGAAAACTTACAGTTTCGGTTCAACAACAGATTCCAGTGCTGCTGCAAATCTAGATAAATCTGTTCTTAAGGCAAGTATCTTCTTTCCTTGAGACAACTTTGATTTTCATAGTACTGCCTTAGCCAAGTTAGTATGTCTTCGGGTCTTCTTCAGTAATACATTGTGCATGAAAACTGCATTAATGTATGAGACAGTTGACCATTTGGAGTTTGATTTTGTTTAGGGTTTTGAGTCCCCTTTAAGAAATAGGGATAAGTTATTGGGGTAGGATAATGTCTTTTTTAAAATAACAAATAATACTTAGCATGCAAGACTATTTTAGGAGTTAGGTCTGGGCTTCTGCTGTGGATATCAATCTTCCTTCCTGTCAGAATATTGAACTTAGTAGCAATTAAAGCTCGGTTCATGATTTAGAAGCGTTTCAAATATTAGAATTATGATACCATATTTGTTTCTGAAGGTGTTTTGGATGGAGGATATCACATATGGCATCTTGATGTTCAAATTATTTTGTATGAGGAGAGGAGAAAGATCTTAGTTTTTTGGGTAGAATTTTGTTACTTACGGTATTTCCCTTAACACACTAAATTTCCTTTAAATGTAAGTGGGCTTTCTTAGTAATAGGGAATGAACTCTTCTATTTCAAGTAAAGGCGTATTGCTTGCAGAAAAAAAATAAATGTCCTTTTCGTAGGAGATGTTTAGGCCGCTTATGAAAAGCTTGAAGAATGGAATTTGAATGGCAGAGAGTTTTCTGCAGTGTTGCATCTTTATTCATGAAGAGCATTGATATGTCATTAAAACTTCTGGTGTTTTCCTTGTGTCAACTCATTTTTCCTTTGCAGGTAACAATAAATGGTAATTTGGAGAGAAGAATTATTGATGTGATCAATAACCATAAAAACCAAAATGATGACAAAGGAATGATTTCCAAAAGACTAACTGCAAAGAAACTACAGGTACAGTTCAAAATTTTATTTTTCATTTTTATTGAGTGTCATGTTATACTTGTATTACAGAATTGTACTGTGTGCAGTACAAGCCAATACTGCATGCTTTTCAGTAGTTATATTAACGATTGGTCAGTGTAATCAAGAAGTATGCTTAGTAGGAAAGACACATCTTTATGGATTCAGGATCTAAAATCAAGAGCTTCCAGACAAGACAGAGAAATGTACTTAATCTGAATATTTTAGGTTTCCTACATTTTTGACTCCATATACTTGGAAAATTGCAGGAATGTCTTTACTTAGTCAGAAAGTACATTGTATGAAGAGGCAGGAATACAGATTTATTTATAGCTATGTATGCATATTTAAAAAGAAAATATTATAAATTCTGCAAAACAGAATTTTCTGCCTAATTTTTGGATACATTAATGCACATTATTTATTTCCCTTTAATACTGGCTTTCTGGTATGTGGGAAATAGAACTTTAGAAGCCTTTACTAGATTGCCAGATTAAATCTTAATCTTTTCTGGCTCTCTTATTTATAGGATGTATACATGGCTTTACAAAGATTCTCTTTTAAGACTGAGCACATTGAAGAAGCAATGAAAAATACACTTTTGTATGGTGGTGATCTCCACTCTGCACTTGACTGGCTTTGTTTAAACCTTCCCAATGGTGAGTATGGTGACAGAAAATAGTTTTTGACAGAAGAGAAATAAGACCTGCTAAGCATTACTATTTCATACAGTAATTAAATATAACGTTTCTCTAAGACTAGTAGTTGCAACAGTGTTCTTCTCCTAGGTGCATAGTGTCCTGGTTTAGAAAGACAGGTACCTGCCAGCGAAACCTGGAATTTCCCTTACAGTAGAGAATGTAAACCCCTTCCTCCAAATTATTATAATTTTGCAAATAGGGTTTTCAGGCAAAGATTTGGGAATAGGAATAGCAGTTATTTGCTAGGAATATTAAAGATACAAATGTAATAGTACAGGAAGACAAGCAAATAAAATAAACACCCTAGGAAACCCCTGACAGAGTCAGGGATGTGACCTGACACCCTGTTGGTCAGGGTGTTAGAAGCAGTCCAGATGAATCCTCCTGGAGAAACAGATACAGCTCTGTGGAGTAGAGATGATCCTGTAGGCAGGTCCAGGGATGGCGAGATGGGTCCAATCTTCCTGCAGGTAACCCAGTGGAAAACAGGCTGTCTGTGTTTCTATGTCTCACTTTTTTCTAGGTAGGAGTACTTTGGCCCCCCCCCACCACTGGGTGGAGCATCTCACAATAGGATGATGTAATGTGTCATGTGGTTGGTGAGCCTAAATAGACGATTATCAGCAGATAACCCCTTGGAGGGAGAATGGTGGTAAAAAAGATAAGAAGCACTGCCCCACCCGGTTTTAACAGCTGGGCCATTATCAGAAAGCATCTGCCCCAAAACTTGCCTTTGGCCACTCTCTTATGCACCCATAAGCACCCAGTACTTAGTCTCCTAGCAACTTTATGGGGAAAATTCTCTAAGTAAAAGGAACAAGCCTAACCCCCAGCTGGCTGGTTCTGGGATTTTTTAGTGTATGAAGTCTTGTAGTCTTCCTATTCCTACACTTGAAGTTCTGTGAAAGTCCACCAACCAAATATATTATCTTACATAAATGCTGAAGCCTAACTTTTGTTTCAGTTTGTGTTCTTCTAGTTGATTCTTGTTATAAATATTTGATCAGTCAAATTTTCTGACAAGCAATTTATTGGAAAATTTGAAAGATACAGAGAAATAAAGCCACAATCAAAAAGAAATCAGTTCTGAGCCCGGGGTCAGAACTGGGTGAACAGGGATTCAGCCTCTATGGCAGGAGTCTCCCTCTGTTCACAAAGTCTGTCTTTGCAGGGTCTGTTTTTATACTGTTCTCTGGGCTGAACTGCGAGTTGCTCCATCCTCATTTGTCTTTTTCTCTTTTCTTGAATAATTATGGAGTCTCCTTTCTTTGCTGCTGGTCCCCTGAACAGCTTTCGGGGAAGGGACAGATTGCTTGATGAGATTTACAGGAACCTGGCATTGGGATGCACACACCTGGCAGCGTGGTCGGCTGATGGGTGCTGATCACTGGGTCGTTAGCAGGACCATCTCCCTTGAGAGCCCATCTCCTCTGGGTGCTGTCCATTGTTCCACAGTGATTGCATTGATACACCCTTCCTGGCTATTGCTGACATCCTTGGAATAGCTGCCTGCCAAGGGCTTGTCCAAATGCCTGTTTTCCCAACCGGGATGATTTTTACTACTTAATTTCAGTCTTAAAACACGAATTACACTACATCATATATAACAGTTCCCAACACAGTTGAAAATATTTTATTTCCTGTGGGTTTTTTTCTTTTTTAATTTTGAAGATGCCCTGCCTGAAGGTTTTAGCCAGCAATTTGAAGAAGAGCATCAGAAACCGAGAGCAAAGTTTTGTTCTTCTGTGTCACAACGTGGAACACTACCTCACTTAGAAGATAACAAAAAGAAACAAAATGGTCCTGAAACTAAGGTAATCTGAAAATCTAATCAGTAATTACTTATAGTGGGGAAAGAGAGAACAAAAGTTCCTAAAATACAGGAGTTGCATTGATTTCCAACACAGATGTGGAAAGCTTATGAAAACGTTGTGCAATGAATAATTGTCACCTGCATTTTACTTTCAATGGAATGGTAATTTAAAGGTATTTTTTCTGTGGAGTCTAGAAGGTTCTTCGTGATTTTTGTGATAAAGCACAGGGAATCTCATGAGATTTAGATAAGGTATTAGGAAGAAATTCTTTTCTGTGAGGGCAGTGAGGCACTGGAACAGGTTGGCCAGAGGAATTGCTGATGCCCCGTACCTTGCACTGTTCAAGGCTGGGTTGGATGGGGCTCTGAGCAGCCTGGTCTAGTGGAAGGTGCCCTAGCCTATTGCAGGGGGGTTGGAACTAGATGGTCTCTAAGGTCCCTCCTGTTACAAATGAAAAGTCAATTTAATCAATAAAAGGGAATTTATTGAAAAATTGCCATAGAAAAAGTCTGAGAAAGCCACAATCAAAAGAAATCAGTTCCAAGCCTGGGGTCAGAGCTGGGTGAACTGAGATTCGGCCTCTATCACACTGAACCTACTCCATTCACAAAGTCTGTTTTTGCAGGGTCCGTTTTTATACTTTTTTCCGGTGAAACAGTGAGTTGCTCCATCCTCCTTTGTCTTTCTCTCTTTTCTTGAATATTTATGGAGTTTCCTTTCTCTGCTGTTTGTCCACTGAACAGCTTTCGGGAGAGGATGATTGTTTGATTCGATTTACAGGAACCGGTATTGGGATGCACTCTGGTGATGATGTTGCCCAGATGCATATCAGGTGTGATCACCTGGTCCTTGGCAGTCCCATCTTTGGAGGAGACCCATCTCCTTCCGATGCCACCCTCTTTTCGATTGCAAATAGGTCTTATCTCTGGCTGCTGACAAAGGCAGCACAGTTCCCAGACACATCTTTCTCAAACATGTATGATTTTATACCACATACCCATAAAAACCTCGAATTATTCCCTACCATTTATTACAATCCCTCCCCTTCTACATAGACACATTAATTCAAGTTGTTATCTTCAGATTTTGCTTTGCACAGTTTATTGCCAAACATTGCTTTCTTGTCCCACTTATTGCAGTGATGCTTAAATAGTTTTGTAAAACAACCAACCAGGGCAACTATTCTACTATTGATGAATAGAGAGCTTAATAGTCATCCAGTCCTCACTCAATACTGTATAATTCCTTTTATGCTCCTCCTTTTCTTCTTTTTCTCAGGCCTCAAATTTTGCTATTATCTCTCCTGCTTCATCTTTTTCTTTTCTTTTTTTAGTTTCATTAACTTAGGTACTTTAGAGGTATGACTTACTTTTCTGGTGGCCATTTCCGGGTTAGTAGGCAGGGCTGCGATCTGCATGCCTTGTACTACAGAATGTATTAGCTGCATCAGACATGGGATCAAACAAGGCAGGAATATTATCCCAGCTACAGAGCATAATATAAAGAAAGCTACCTTCTTCCACCATGCTCCTCCAAACAATTGATCCCACCATGAAGCTTGAAGTATAGAATTCCATTTCTGAACAGGAACATGTGCCACCTTCTTAATTTCTGCTGCTGGACCCCTTATAGTTTCTCCGTAATTATTAATTTCTATGCAACATTTGGATTAGTTAAATTTTCTACAAACTCCTCCTTCTTCAGCCAGTAAATAGTCTAATGCTATTTGGTTTTGCTTTACAAAATCCCTCATCTGGGAATGTTGTTTTGCCAGTAATTCAAGAGCATCCAAGGTATGATTTGACACAATCTCTACTATTGCCTGTAGTCTTACTAGCCTATTTAAAAAATAGATCAGGGTTCTGTAACCCCAACTTCCATCCTGAGCCCGGGTTGCAGGGCCATAATATTCTATTATTCTTTCTGCAGGCCAATCCTCATTTCCCCAACTCTGGCTTCCACCTGCATTTGGGAGCTCTTCTTTAATTTCTGTTTTTCCCTGTTTAAGGTTTCATACAGAGGTGCTCCTAACAGACTGCTCTCAGACCTAGGTAATGTGAAGAAGGAGGGCTGAATCATCCCTAAAGTACAGGAGCCTTTCCACTTGCAAGGTAACTCGCTGTATGCTCTCTTGCCACATATCCACTATATTCCACTAGGGGCTTTCCATTTGATATTCGTGGATCCTGGCTTATTCCAATATTTCCTTAAGTCTTCTAAAGATTGGTAAGGATTAGCTCCAGAGCTCTTATGCCGACACAATCCAATTTGTTGATTCCATTCACATTTAGTCTCCCTCTTCTGACTCCAATATCCTGTAGGGAGCTCTAGTTGCCAGATCTTGGTTTTGTTATTTGAGTTTACTGCTAGGGTGGATACACAGGGTGTATAGCCCACCACTTCAGTATATTCTTTTCCTTCCCTACTAATGCAACGAGTTCCAATCATTCGTTGGTCCAAAGTCCATCCCTCAGGTTGAGACATTGCTTTAGATATTTGAGTATTATCCCATTTGAGAAGCTGCTCTGGAGTTAAGCTCTCACCTTTCCATGGCCATTTTTCAGCAGATTTCAATCCTCCACAAATCCAACAATTAGTCAAACCCAATTCTGTTGCAATTTTCTGCATTAACTCTATAAATAAATTCTTATTTGAAAGGAGCAGATCCCAATCACTCTGTTGCTTTTCTAATTGTTTATATTGCTCACTCAGAGTCTTTAGCCTCTCTTGCTCTGCCCTTTTCCTGCTTGCTTCTGACTCCAATTTTCTTAATTCTTGAGCAACCTGTTCTATTTTACTCTCAGGGTCCAGTCCTTCATTCCTCGAGAAGCAAAAAGTCCTCTCAAATTTCAAGCAGACCCTTCCATCATCCTCTCTCAAGAGATCCAATATGATAGGTTCATTGTAATGGGATACTTTATCATGTTTAGTGTTCTTTCCCACCCAATAAGTTTTCCCATTCATCACACATATTTCCATCCAATTACCATCATAGCATAACTTATTAACCTGGGAGTAAACTACAAATGTGGATTCTTTTCTACCCCCAAGCCATACCGAACAATTACATTGATCACAAGTCAGGATAGCCAGTATCCCCTCAGCGCCTCGCCTATGTACAGTATGGATTAAAAGTTTTTCTTTCTTAGGTAACAGCTCTGACTGCTCAGTCTTGGGCATTGCTTTTGGGTAATAGCAAATTTTTTCCCCTTCCAACTGACATATTTGAAATTGAGTGCCGTTATAGGTGCAGTACCTGTCCTCTTGGTCCTCCTTACAATTGTATTTGGCTTGGTATGCCATGATTCTAGTCAGACTTTGTCTCTTCCGGACAGTTCTTAAGCACAGCTCACACTTACTCACCGGACTGTGTTTTTCAGTGTTGAGCTGTTTCTCCGATGGCAGGCCAGCCATCTGGCACATGACTAGGCTCAGGATCATCAGGATTCCCCACAGGTGTACTCCTCTGCCTCTGTCTGTGCCCACCAGGTTGCAAACAGTGGCGAGGTAAGCCATCTTCTTGGCAGCAGGGGTATTCTTCGGGGGTTCCGTAATTTGATCAAGCTGCATACCTCCTTTTAAAGGTGCCCCCCCTCGATAGTTTGACCGGGTCAGCATTGGAAGGTACTTTATTCATCCTTCAGCACTCAAGTGCTAAAATTTGTCCTCTTGAGTCTAATTTTCCCCTTATTCCTTTTTGGTGTAGGAAAAGCCACACTGGAGAATCTAATTCTAGTATACCCAGGTTGGTAGCGAGCCCCAAAATCTGACCAGGCAGGTTCTGTTCCTCTTCTTTCTAAACACTTAACACATAAACCCTTCAGTCTATATCCCCTTTGTCTTGGGTTATGGAACCAAAAAATGTGTATTCTATTTCATCTGTTGAAAGCAGTTGGGGAAATGTGGCTTTTTTTCTTTATCTCTTGTAACTGCAGGGGGAGGGGCGTGGATGCTTTCTGATAATGGCCCAGCTGTTAAAATTGGGTGGGGCAGTGTTCCTTATCTCATTCGTCACTCATTCCCCACCCCCCCATGGTGATATCTACTGATAATGGCCCATTATGGCTCACCAATCACATGACGCATTCCATCATCCCAGTGTGAGATGCTCCACCCAGTGTTGAGGGGAGCCCAGACTTCCTACCTGGATAAAAGGGAGCCTGAAACCCCCAGAGAGTCAGTCCTACACTGGATTCCTCAGAGGAAGACTG
>VZUI01071157.1:0-11434 GCA_013401135.1 Cettia cetti
TGGATGGATGGATGGATGGATGGATGGATGGATGGATGGATGGATGGATGGATGGATGGATGGATGGATGGATAACAGCCCTGTGGAGAAGGAGCTGGATACCCTGGTGGAACTAGGAGTTGGTTAATGTAGCCCCAGAGTTGTGTGCTGCTGGCAGGGGTGGGGATGTGTTTTGTATTTGCCGGAATGATTTCAGCTGCCATGGAATAATTGCACAGAGTGATCTGCAAGAGAGACACTAGGAGAGACAAAGGCATCTTCCTCCTAGCAGAGTCTTCAGGAAAAGTGACAATACCTATGCCTTAGTATCCACTGATTGCAAACTAATACACAAAGTAAGCATTCTAAGCTCTGGAAAGGTAACTCCTGGCCATCAAGAAGCAATAAGAGTCAGCTGCAGGGTTTTGGCAGTGTTAAGCGTTCCCACTGATTGCAGGTAGCTCACTGCCAATCTTCTGCTGTGATAGATTGAATAGGAGACCCAGTTACAAAAAGAGCTAAATACTGTTTTGCAATAAGCCTCCATTTGTTTATTAAAGACAATTGACTGGATGAAACATAAATTTATTTTGTTCCAGGTTATTGTTCCTAAGAGTATAACAGCCACTGGCCAGTTTGATGTGGCTCTCAAGGAGTGATACATGTACCACAGAAAGCTCATGTGGAACATGCTTTTATATTAACAACGTAGTATAAAGGAAGGTATGCTCATTTGAAGATTGTTTCCCATTTGGAACTTTCTGGCTTCTCTTTATGATCTGAGAAATGCTTGAGGGTTTTCTGTTTGTTTTTCTTCTCCTGAGCATAAGGCTTTTGAATTATCAGATTCCCCAGTAAGTATCTAGTAGTTGCCTTGCAGGATTTTGAGATACATTATTTGTGTCAGGTTCATGAATTTCTGTGGCTCCTTAGAGGGTAGGTGTTGGGCAAAATCTGAGTGTAACAGTCCTTCAAGGTAGAAGACTAATGAAAACATACCTTTCTTTCTTCCTCCTGATTATCGATATATGTTTTTGTCCTTTTACATTTTTTGTGCTCCTTGTTGACTTCTTAGTATTACTGCAGACACCTGCAGAGATCTTTCACTAGATCAGGTTGCTCCAAGCCCCATCCATCCTGGCCTTGAACACTTCCAGGGGATAGGCATCCACAGCTTCTGGAGAAGCATTAGCTACTTGGATAGAGCATTTTTTAAATGGTGTTCCAAGCAGCTGCATTTTGAGATGGAAATACTTTTTCCCCACTGACGGAAATCCTGAGGATAATACTGACTTAATTAGTGCTGTGAGGTTTTCCAAGACTTTTGTCACAGAAAGGGACAGGTGGTGCCAAACCCTTCAGGCATTGAGTGTATGCCATCTAGAATGTTTCTCTCTTTCCTCTTGAATCAGTTTGAGTCTATCCAGAGACAGTATGGGCTGAAGTCATTCAGGAATTATTGCAGTTTGGAAAATAATGAGTAATTCAGTTGGGATGTGTAATATGTTTTACATTAAATAACATGTTCTCATTAATTCTTTCATTGTTGTATCTGATGTAGAAGTTAAAGACAAAGTAAAATTTGTGCTTGAGTGACTCTTTGGAATGGTCACCTGGGGAAAATGGTGAGGATATAAAGAGAAACTCATAGGGCTGCCTAGGTGAAGGAAAGCTACAGATGTTTGCTTTTCTTTGCCATACCCATGAGTTATGCATATCTTCAAATGCTATCTTGTCTCAGACGGGTGGTGATTGAAAACTGTATCTGTAGATGCAGTTCCCATGAACATAAAAAGAGTCAACATTAGTCAGTTATCTTCTCTGAGATTTTTGAGGTTTGATTATAGGTATCACCAGCTTGTCAGGTTTCCCCGAAATAAAAAGTTTATATTTAAAAAAAAAAAGGGAAAATTTCGCCCTTTTTTCTTTTCATTTTTTTCCTTTTTTTTTTTTTCCTGTGAAAATAGTTACTGTGTTCTTGGATATTTTGCTTCTGTGAATTACTGCATGGAGACACTTGAAACCTCAAACACCTGAGTTCATGTGTGGGTTTTGAAGACAGGACTTAAGGAAAACATTATCCAGAGAGATTAGCAAGTTTATTTGCCCAAATATGGTTTTAATGGATACTCTGTAGTCAATTTAAGTTCTTCATCCATATGCTAAGAGATGAGATACATATACATCTACATCATATACATCATATACATCATATACATCATATACGTATACATACATATACTAACACACACACATGACTGTGTGTTTGGCCCATGAACTGCTCTTGAAATCACAGTTCAGTTTGAATCAAATTCACTACAAGGCTTGAGAACCACACAGTTAAGAAAATCTTAGAGGGAATTGAGAATGAAGATTTAACTTGCAGAAGGGCAGTTTCCAACTGGGTCCTGCCTGGGAGCTGACTGGCTGATGGGAACACGAGTTTCAACCAAACAACCAGAATAACACAGAAATCAATGTGGTACCTGCCCACAATTGCCCAAACTTATCCAAGCATTGAAGGGCAAGGGCTGAGGTAGTGGTACCGTGAAGGACTGAGGGAAACACCAATATGAATCCATGGGAAAAGTTTTGATTAATTTTGAAGCATACAAATCTCTTGCTTTATTGATGTTTGCTAGTTCAGAAAGCTGGACCTATTTTGTAGATAATGATTTGAATATTATTTATGGCATCTGTGTCATTTTGCCTAAAGAAGGGGATGAGGTCTAGAAATAATATTTTCTTAGTCTTGACCATTTCTATTGAACCTCTTAAAAAAGGCTTCTTTTTTCTCTTTTTTCCAACATCATGACTTCCATTAGTTATGGGTGCAATGATGAATAAGTTTAAAAATGAATCAATTTCATTAATCCATGACATGTAATGAAAAGAGCATCTCGTGCTGTACGTGTAACAAAAAATGATATTGGGAATTTTATTCTATGGAAATGAATAATTCAGGGTATGTTGTAAAGGATAAAGATGTTCCTAGAGACTTCGAGTATAGTACTAAAGGCCAAAAAGAGTTGAAAGATGGTGAAAATGTACCATTTCTAAGAGAAAATTAAGTAGGTCTTCTTTCAACTCAGGTATGTTTGAAAAGGACGAAACAGAAACAGATAAAATACTAATGGTTGATATAAATGTGCCCAATAGTAAAATTTTACTTGCTAGTAAAACTTTTTCTTCTGAAACAATAGTTTAACAATATTTGCAGGAAAATGGATGCTTTCTCATAAATTTTAAAGAGGTTTTTTTTGGGGGGGAAGGGGTTAGTTTTTTATTATTATTTTTAAAGCCAAAATAGAAGTGTTTGTAATTCTTCTGTTTTGTATGAAAAAATTGCAGTCTTTCAGATACCTTCACAAATGTCTTGCAGTAGGTGATGCTGGCCCATCATATACTAACACAGGGAAAACAACACAGTTGTGATGCTTCTCTCATTTTGTCAAACCTTTGGCTGCAAAATAGAACTGTATTATAGAGAAAACAATGTTTGTTGACAAGGACTTCTGTGAGGAAGAGGAGAAGATTATAAAAAAGATGAAAATCAAAGAATAGACCTGTCTAATACTTTGTGTGTGTTTATGTTCTCTGTCTCAAAGAATAAAATGTACAGTGAGAAAAGCTGGGGAGGAGGGAAGAGGTTGACATATGAAAAGGAAAGAAAGCATTAAGTTTCATGACTCCCTCCCTGTCTGTTAGAAATACTTCAAGTAGTGTGACTATCTCTAAAGGGAATTTTAGCTGCTATTGGCAGTGAATTTTTGCAAAGAAGCTTCTTATTTCCCCTATGGAACCATATCTGAATTTAATCGCTCTGGTAAGCAATTGGTTTCTTTTATGGGCTTTAATTCAGTATGCTTTATGGATCCAGACCTTTCTTCCTCATGTGAGTTTTGGCTGGATGAGGCAAGAGGAATTAGGCCCTAAAATACCACGATACTCAGTTTAAGGGGATTCTAAATCATGCAATAAAAGCGTTTAGAGGCTCATGGTCTCCATGGCATGCATATGTAATTCCCATAGATATTAATGGAAATTCTTACCGGTACTTTCAAGGTCAAGTTTGTTTTAAATGCTGAATCATAACCATCAAAGTGTCTTTGAACTTCAGTGGTATCTCTCTGACTTAAGTCAGACAGTTGCAGGTAGATTTTAACCTGCAAAGGACAGAAAGTGTAAATTAAAAGGGTTGAGTTTGGTTGCATGTAGATTTTGCCCTTAAGCAGCAACACTAAGCAGAAGGTACTGCTATCTATAAGAAAGTGAGAGGCCCTTATGACCATTCCAAGGGATACCCCTCTTTTATGAAATTCTTGGAGCTTCTAGACAGCCTGTCTTTATGTAAAGTAAGCTGCTCTTGTAGACCTTTCTGACACAGGTGAATCTGCTTAATTTCTGGGACTGAATTTAGTGCTTAACTAGATGAACAGTAAAAATTTGACAGTTATAAGCATTATGCTTGTGAAAATGACAAATTTAAAAAATGCAGAAAGTATTTATCTGTAACTTTTATCATATGTGTTTTAGGGGAGAAACATGTAGAGATGTCAAGACCAGTGCTCTCAGCCAAAATCATAAAGCAATTTTCCCAGGTTTCTAGGATAACAAAGCAATGTGGAATATCTGCAGTTGTTTACACTCACTCTGAACTTATTTATGCCACCTAAATGTGTTTCTGAAATTGCTTACCAAAGACTGACATTACTTAAATATCCATACAGCTGAAAGCAGCTTTCATTAGATAACAAGAACTATTGTTGCCCTGGGCTCCTGATATCAGTACCACAATTCATAATGTGAATACACTTATGCAGTCAAAGCATTTTGGTTGTAGCACAGTATTAGAAGTAGAATAACTTTTGGTGACAATGCTTCAATTTGACACTGACATTTCTGAAAAAAGTCATGAGTGTCCCCATTCCCCCAGCCTTCCAGCAAAAATAAATCCTTACAAAATGAAAACTGCATTTTATAGTTCATTTCCATATTTTTCATTGCACTTCTGAAATTTGAGTAAAGAAGAAATAATCTTATTTTGGCAATAAAATGAATGCCTCCCAGTTTGGAAAACTAAGCACCACACTGTGATTAGTTGTATATAATTCATCATAGCACAGGGGCTGGAAGGTAGCACTAAAACAATTTTTTCAGTAGCTAGTATATTTTAAAAGAAATTAAGACTCTTCAAATGCCATTGAAAAAAATGAGCAATGATGTGCAATTATGAACAGACAGTTGGAAAAATAATAAAATACATAAACCCCCATGTCACTTACCCCCTACATTCTAGAATCTTCACATTAATTGTGAAAAGAATTCTAAAGAAAACTTTGAGCATGGGATGGGATGAAGGAAAAACGTTTGACTTCTCAGGAAATATCCAATTGCCTGTGCTGCAGCTGAAGAACTTGACTGTAGGGATAGTATCCCCACTGAAGTTATTGAGAAGTTTGTCTGTGCAAGATCAGGAGAAATTTGCATCTTGATTTTTAAATCCCATCTGCTGGAGTTAAGCCACTGCAAACAATGGCAACATAGAAGTGGCACACAAAAGTGTACCTTGAAGAACCATCTTACCTCAATCTAGTTATTGGAAGTTTACAGTATTTCACACTTCAGGTCTAGAATCAAGTACTGGAGCAGGAAATGTTTGGCTTGCACTTCCCTGCTACCCACAGGAGAGCCTGAATGTAATTCAGATTTTGTACAGAGCAGGGAGATTATTTCTGTTAACAGTTTGGAATGGTGGTAAGTCTAGTCCTTGGGTTCCTTCACAGAATAGTTAAGCATGTCTGGAAATATCCTACTTACTGATTCATATTCAGTGTAGGTGACCCAGACAAAATTAGTTAGCATTGGATAAGGGCTTGAATCATTACACATTCTGTGTGAATGTGTAGAATGTGCTTTTACATATTTAAGCACTTACTCTGTGTCAAAGTCAGCTGCTTGCATGGCTTCTGTGCTAAGCACATATTTTAAAGCCTTAATTATATACAGTAAACCTAGGAAATAAAAATTTTGGGGTTCTGTCTCTGTACAAGGGCTGTGAGTTCTGATAATTCTGAGCAACACAAACATTCTCCTGAAGACGATCAATACAGAGGGGGCAGGATAAATTAAATGAGGCAGTGCTTTAAATGTCTGCTGAAGAAAGCATTGCATAAACCTTTTGGTTTGTAATGTTATTGTAACAGCCTGGGGAAAGTGTATAAACAGATTTTTCTGGTGTTAGGGGTTTTGTGTATGGGTGTCAGGATGCAAGCTGCATTTTGACTGCAGTTTGTTTTCTACCACGTCTCTCTTCTGTTTTCATACTGAGCTAAACCTACAGGAGGTGTCAGAACAAAATCTTGTACCTGGCATGGAGCTAACGATAGAGGATAATCTATTCAAAAGAAATATCTTTTGGAGAAAAAGATGGGTATCACCCTTTCTAGTTCTTGCATAAGGTAACATTTCAGGCCTGAACTTGAAAACTGAGTAGTGTATCGCCAGGCAAGAAGCTATGTCTACACAATTTCCTGAATTTTGACAGGTCAGCTGGAAAGATATTAAGCCATTTTTTTATAAGGAAAACAAGATGTGATTAGGTGTATATGGATTCTGTCTTTATGATACTTTGCATAATGTAGGTGACTGTTGCACTGGGCATTACTGACAGATTTCAGCTGGTGCTAGTGGTCAGAATACAATGCTTAATCACTGGAGAGATGCTGCTGAGCACTGGTGAATGGAATCTTGTGACAATTCTTTTGGTATTGACAATGTAGTTGTGTGCTAATCTATCCTTTTGGTATCCTTTTAATTCTCTTAATTGTTGTGCCTTCAAAGACTGCTTAAATCCTCTAATTAGAAGAGAGGTCCGGTGTTTCATAGTGTGACCTTTGCCTGGCGTTCAGGGCTCTGACTTACATGACTTGCACCAGACGATCAGAATTGGTATGTAAACTGAGGCAGGGAAATATGTTTGTATTTTTGCAGGTCTTTTGACATGAAGTTGGTTTAGGATTTGCTGCCAATTTCTGTGCGTATTTGCTTTCATTGATGCATATTTATAAAATGTTTTGAAGAGAGACCTTTGGACACTACTGTGTCCAAGGAGTGAAGGCGGTGTGGTTTTGGAGACATTCATTTTTTACAGGTGAGAGCCTGCGTCTAGGAAGGCACCTGGGAATCAAATACAGCAGGGATTGCAACCTGCTGAAATCTGGGCTCCTTGTGACAAGAGAGATGTGGAGCTCCTGGAGCAGCTCCAGCAGAGAGTGACAAAGATGAAGAGATGAAGCATCCCTCTTATGAAGAAAGGCTAAGGGAGCTGGGGCTGTTCAGCCTCAAGAAAAAACAACTGAGAGGGGCCCTCATCTGTGTCTGTCACTGTCTGCAGGGAGGGGTCAGAGCATGGACCAGGCTCTGCTCAGTGGTGCCCAGCAATGGGACAAGGGGCAACAGGCAGGAATTGATGAACAGGGAGTTCCACCTGAAAATGAGGAAAACATCTTTACTGTGCAGTGACCACACACTGGAACAGATTGCGCAGAGAGCACGTGGATGAACTCACTGGAGATGTTCTAGAACTGTCTGGACCCAATCCTGTGCTATGTGCTCTGGGATGGCCCTGCTTGAGCAGGGAGGTGGTACCAGGTGATCTGCTGTGGTACCTTCCAACCTAACCTTTGATTCTGTGAGATTGGTGAAAACTAGTCACACACAAATTTCTGATGGAAATGTAGTAATCCTGGAAATGCTAACCACAAATACATTTCTAAGCACCCTTGCATAATTTGGGGAGGAGTAAAATCATGGTACTCTGAGAAATTTTGATACTTTCTCTCTTTAAATAAATGTCAGTCTTAAAATGCTTACTCCCTCAATATTCAGAGAAGTAAAACAGATTTTAAAGTGCAATTGTAGAAAGGAATTTTTAAAAGAAATCACTGAATATCCTGAGCTTTCTCATTATAGAAATCCTGGGGGAATGGTCATGGCCACTAAATGTACTAAATTATCCAGTCCTTTGAGATACATGTATGAAAACAAGAATATTCTGGTGTTTTTCAGTATCCTGTCATTGTTCCCTTTCATGGTAGCGATTAGGTGAGAGTATTTATGGGTGTTTTGTAAGAGAGTTGGGAGAGCTGCCTGTTGAGAGACCTGCTGTTGAACAACAGAAGCTGTCTGGCTAATGAGTGATTGAAATACATCTTTCTGACTGTTGTAAAATGACCTTTGATTGGAGACCCTTAAATGAAAAAAATTGGAGACATTTTTATTAAAATAACATAGCTCTTATGTCATCTGCTTTGCCTATAACTGTTGTTGCCATGTTTATTTTAAGATATGCTCATAGTGATGTAATTGTGGGCTCTCTCTCAGTATTGCTTTTCAATTTAATCCCTGTCAGCTTTTATGCCGCTTGCTGACCCTCCACAAGCAGGCTGCATTTGAGCTTCCTGGTTCTTCTAATGAGGAAATTTAGGTAGATTTGCATCACCTGGATCACTAACAAGACTTGGAAGGATACAGCCAGACTTTGTTTTTCTTGACTGCTGGTCCCATGCCTATCCTGCCACCTTCCTAAGGAGGACGTTTTTTCCTTTCATCTTCCCATTTGAAAAAGCTATTTGTGGATGTAGCTAAACAATCACCTAATTTTTAGTCCTGTTGATGTTGAAGTGTTCAAAGAGGGGCTGTTGTGGCAGTAAAAATGCTGCTCTATCTTTTATCTGAGTAGGATGTGCAACTTTACTGCTGACTGGTTTTATCATAAAAGGTATATTTTGTAAATTTTGAAATGAGGAAAGAATCTCACAGTGTTTATACCTCAGGTTGTGGCTGGCCTTTTAGGGTAGTATACCAAACTTACCCATGTGTGAGAAGATTCAGGGTCTGTTTTAAATATGTTCAAGAACTAAGAATGTTTTATGGTGCTGAAGTTGTGTCTCAGAGGCTCCTTCTGAGTTCAGTGATCCTTGGGAATGAGGGTAAAATTTTGTAGAGTGGAATTCTAGAACACATCTTAAATATCTTCAATGATTAGAGAAAGCATAAATACCAAGTGCACATCCTTCCTAAAAGCCTTAGAGCCACTGCTGAATCAGAAGCATTTTCCAGTGAGTTACCTATGTGAGTGTTCATATTATTTGGGGGAATGGGGGAAAGCTGAGGAGACAGTTTCAAACTTACTGCTAAATTCTGGTATTTGAAAGGCCAGGGAAGGCCTACTTTCTGGAATATAATATCCTTGTTCTGACTACAGGGGAGAAGTGATCAGTGGACAGGAATTCTATTTGGGCAGAAATTCTTCTTGGCAATCTGGATTAGTAAAAATACACATTATCAATGAGCACTAATTTTCTAAGATAATGTGTAAAGACATTTTTTTCATATTAGATCAATATTCTTCGTTCTTCTTCCACTTTTTTTTTTCTTTGACTTAAGTACTTCTTTAAAGAGGCATCAACCTACCTACATTTTCATGTCAGAATTGTTTTTTAATGTATTTTCAGTCTTTGATCAAAACTGGTATTCAGGGGTCATGCAAGAAGCATGTGTTTAGTTTGAGTGGATGAATTCCAACAACCTTCCTTCAGTAAAGGAGTACTTTCAAATATCAGCTACTGTGCTTGAGAGCAGTGTGTCTTGGAGACATACCTAAAGCTAAGGGGTCTCATATATCAGACTGAAACAAACTACATATTTCAGAATTTTCAGAGAGAATTTTTCACAGTCCTGTGACAAGAAAGTGGCTTTTGTTTGTACAGGTATATTTACTGAGGGGGCAAGAATCATCTTAGAGGAACAAATTGATTTTTTATTAATTTGAGAGGAGCTGTTTTCACTTCCCCTGTATTTGCTGTAGCAGCTGAAGAATGATAGTATATTGTAGGAAACACAAAAAGCAAAAAATGATTTTTAGGAGCTGAAAAAGCAGGCCTCAAACAGAAAAAAGCTGAGATCTCAGAATTTGCAGCAACTGAGAAAAGTTTGGAACTAGTAAAGATACAGTAGTATATAATAGTATAGTGAAAAAGGATGTGGAAAACAAAGGCTGAGTTTTTAGGTTTGGCTTGAATAAACCATAACACTGCAGAAAGTATATGCTTTACAAGATAGTAGAAGGTCTTAAGCTTCATAAGGGTATTGTGTATTGTTAATAGAGATTCATACAAATGACTATTGTTTGAAATAGGTGTACGTGTGCTATAATTGATTGGTTAAAACAACTGTCTGTAAGTTTTAGTAATATACTATTGGCTGAAAAGTCCTTAAGATGTTTTGTAACAGAAAATTTGCGGCTACTGCGAGGGCTACCGTGGGCTACTGAGGGCTGCTGGTACTGCTGGCTGCTACATGGGTGCTGTGAGCTGCTGCTTTGCCTTTACTTCTGTGATGAGACTGACGCTTCATTAAAGAGAATAATTACCACAGCAGTCCAGCCCAGTTTCTGCCCGTGTTGCCACAGTATATGTTTTATGTATATAAAATGCCTGTACACTTGTCCATGTGTTTTGAAAGACTGACTAAAAATTAGTAAGGGTAAGTACAAAAAATCGAGGGTAGCAAGATTTTTTTTTATTTATATTGCAGTAAAATTGTCCTCTACAGGCTGTGAGCTTGCTTAAGGTATGTATTTCTGAGCTGTCTTCCTGGGAGGGAAAAAGAGTATGGTACATTTCAGTTACATGGTGTATTTTCAAGTGTTTGTTTCCAGACTGACTAATCTGTAGTCTCTACAGGATCAGTGGAGACTAAGAGAAAATTTCAACTGAAGGTGACTCATTCAGGGTTTAGACAGATTCTTTAAACATAAGCAAGTTATGTTAGATGAATTCTGCCCAAATAGTAGAAGTGAACAAAAAATATATATGGGTAGTAATTTTTGTTTGGACCTTTGTAAAGACTTCTTTTTACTCTTACACCTTAAGTATGTCACTGGAGTTGGAAATTTGTAGAACATAGAAATAGTGTCTTTGTGCTTAAAATTTAAGAAAGAAATCTCGTTACTTATGCCTGAGCTCTAATTTTAAATAAACAGTTTCAAAAAATCCCAGAATGGGTCAGGTTGTGTCTTGGGTTATGAAACCAAAAAATGTGTATTCTATTTCATCTCTTGAAAGCAGTTAGGGAAATGTGGTTTTTTTCTTTATCTCTTGTAGCTGCAGGGGGAGGGGGCGGATGCTTTCTGATAATGTCCCAGCTGTTAAAATTGGTGGGATAGTGTTCCTTATCTCTTTCATCACTCATTCCCCCCCCACAGGGATATCGGCTGATAATGGCCCATTAAGGCTCCCCAATCACATGACACATTCCATCATCCCATTGTGAGATGCTCCACCCAGTGTTGGGGGGGCCCCCCGGACTTCCTGCCTGGATAAAAGGGAGCCTGAAACCCCCAGAGAGTCAGTCCTACACTGGATTCCTCAGAGGAAGACTGGACCCATCT